>JABUQX010057972.1:10000-17500 GCA_015478945.1 Trachelipus rathkii
AAACCATTGCGAAGCCATTGAACGATTTTGTCCACGACCGAAGATGATCCGAGAAAGTTGTGCGGCTGGGTTCGAATGGCTGTTCTACGATCTTCGGGCAAAGAAGGAGGTGTCCAAGCAATATTGGGAAAAAGTAATAAAAAGCATTGTTCTTTCATTGTTCTGCACACAAATAAATTCTAGTAGTAAATGATTTGAACACAATACCAGGATCGCATACTGTGGAATATACAAGGAATATTTACTTTTTTTCGCGAGTCGGCATTGAGAAGAAAATATAACGCTAAACATCCCAAGCCTATACCAGACTAGATGGTCTAACAACACAAGTATCAAGTGTTTAAGGAGCACTTTGATTACGAATATGAAAGCATAGAAAACCCTTTCATTGAAGGAATACCGCACTTAGAAAAAGCGCTTTTCAGTTGCAATCAGCGGCATGTAAGAGTCGTCTTTCATCATGGCTATGATATTGTCGAGAAGTACTCTCGATGGTGTATAGCCAGTTGTAAATGTTCCAGTCCAAGAACTTTAGATATCGTCAAAACATGCAGCACTTCCACACATTGTGGAAAATGGTTAGCGAGTGTTAAAAGGCTAATCAAATCGCGACACTGTGACTCTGATCTTAATATATCAACGGGGCGCTTGTAGCAGCAGCACTCGCAGCAACCATCCACAACAAATCACGGAGTTTTGGTAAAGATCCTTAATAATTCCGTATCTGGATCTATAACCTCTTCAATGGGAATTCGGTTTTCTACTGAAAATACACCTGCTTATCTTCAATCTACATCTTTCCTGCTACTTCGTAACAATCGATGAGTTAAAGGAAAAAGCAGCTTCATTTTATAGTTTTTGCCACTTAGAATAGGCATAGAAGAAGAACTAGAAATTTGGTACAAAATTTGGAAGGACAAGAACTGAGTAGTGAAGAACTAAAAAGATCTTGTTGTCCCAAGTCTTAAAGGAGACTGAACTTTTCTTTTCCGTCGACGAAAAGGCTTTGATGAATACCAACTTCGCCCAGTCAGCACACTCAGTAAAGTAAGAAGCCTTTCAGTATTCTGAGAAGAAGTACTTGCTGATTACTTTTGAAGAGGACAGGTAAAACGGCTAGCTATGATTGAGTGCACCAGAAATTGTGTTGGACAATATGATTAGAGGTTATCAACTGAGTTGATAAATTTGCATCGAACCCAAGGAAATTAGTTTTAAATAATTCAATTTGCAATTAACTTAAAAAGGTAAAATTTTCATCATTGCATATTGTATTTGAATTCTTATTATGTTTTAATAAAATAATTTTTTAAAAATATTAATCATTAATTTACTCCCTCATACAAATGTTCCCTAGTTATGTCTTCTTTCTTTATCTATATATATATTTATATAATATAAATATATTATATATATATATATATATATATATATATATATATATATATTATTATATATATATTATGATATATATATATATAATATATATTATATAAAATATAAGCTCTATATAAATTTTAAGCTGCCCCCCCTGGCTTGGAAGCTGGCGACGCCTATGTATATATCATTATCTTATATATCTATATAAATTAAATAAATATTATATATATATATAATATATATATATATATAATATAATATATATATATTATATATAATTATATATATATAATATTTAAATAATATATAGTATAAATAAATGAATATATACCTAATTATATATAGAATAAAATATATAGTATATATATATATAATATATATAATAATATATATTATATATATAATATATATATATTATATATATTATACTTATATTATATATAATTTATATATATAAATATATAATATATATATATATATAATATCTATATATATATAATATTATATATATCTAAATATCTATAATATATATATATATATATATAAATATATATATATATATTATAAATTCTTATCTATATTATATATATATTTTATATATTTGTTATTATTTGTATTGTTTGTTTTTATATATTATATGTATATATATATATTGATATATATAATAATATTATATATATAATATATCATATATATTACTATATATTATTATAATATATATAATATATATTATATATATTAAATATATATGTATATTATATATAATATATATATATTATATATATATATATATATATATATATACTATATATATACTCATATATCTATATATAATATATATATAATATTTAATAAATATTATATCTATATAGATATATATATATATATATATTTATAAAATATAATGAAATGTTCATTACAAGTGATTACAAATAAAAAAAAAAAAAAATTTTTCGCAGAACCTTATGATACAAAAATAATTGTTCTAGGGCGAATTGGATTTTTTTTCCTTTTACTATGTCTAGGAGTCGATTAGGTTAGGTTAGGTTAGGTTGGTTAGTAGGTTTAGGTTAGGTTTTAGGTTAGGTTAGGTTTAAGTTAGCCTCTGCTGAAAAATTTATTTCGTATAAAAAAAATGTTTACTACCCTTAAAAAAATATTTCTTTCATATTATTTTAACCGCTTGAGACCGTACGCAACTTTAACTTTCAATACGTTTCATTCAGTTAAGATTGTCGCACAACAAACTAGATCCAAAATCAGCAATTAAAAAATTATTTGCTTTAAAATAGTTTTTGTTTCGCGCCCTAAAAATGTTTAATTTCAATTAAACTTTAGTTTTATTAAACATAAATTAGTAATTTATCAGTATACAGTGTGACGTTAAGTAACTTATATATTATATATACTAATATATAATATACTATATATATATATTATGATATATATTATATAGTATATATATATATATATATATATATACTCTATATATATAATTATATATAAATATCTATATTATTATATATTTATCCTTTTATGTCATTAATGAAATGTTGTTTTTATTTTTTCATATATTTTATTATATGATACTAACAGTAAATTTAATTGTGAATAAATAGGATAAAAATTTTTTAAATAAAAAAGGTAATTATTTATAAATCGTACTTTTTAACGCATCGTATGCTTGCATCGCCGAATGATCCAAGTGATGGCTCGGGCTGTTTTCTGGAGTGTAAAAAACTTATCTCGAACTAACACAAAAATTGTTAGTACGGCAGTAGATCTGTGTATGTTAGGATGAAATTTACTGCTAGTCGTCATATAGGGTTAGGTTAGCTTTACGCATGATCGTCCGATCGCAATATAGGTTAGGTGCGTTTACTGCCATTAATAAGCTCTGGTTATGAATATGTTTTGTTATGTATAACACAAAATCTATTTTGATGAAAGAAAACTTGTTTTTATCCAAGCCCATTATTTTTTACCACTTGAATTTTTCACGCGGTAGAACTAACAAGGCCGTTTCTTCTCATGCAAAATGAACGTTAATTGTCTTACTTTTAATAGTTTTCATTTTTCGTATCTTCTCTTCACATCTAATTAATGTTAGCACATAATTGACTAACAAAATAAAAAATGCGGGAAAAAAAAAAAAAAAGAAAAAAAAAAAAAAAAAAAAAAAAAAAAAAAAAAATTTTATCCCCTTTTGGGCCCACGATCCGTGAAGCGGATAAGGTCCTATCTCTCTCTCTTCTCTCCATCTCTCTCTCTCTCCTCTCTCTCTTCTTCTCTCTCTCTCTCTCTCTATATATATATAATATAATATTATATATATAATATATATCTATATTATATCTATATTATTAATATTATACTATATATATATATATTATATATAGTATTATTAATTTTATATATATATATCACAGAATGAATGCGATATTCGTGACATTGGACGTATGAAGATTTCTTTCCTCGCATTAGTTCAAGGGAGAAGGCTAGCAACTCCGGTCTTTACCTTTTTGCTTGCAGAAACTCCTCGGACAGCATTGGAATCTTAGTGGCTAGAGCGACCGATTTCTGAAGACTCTGGAGAACGATCTTGGTCTAAATGGAAGAAGATGCTAGTTCCACCGAAAGTTGAACCAACCTGAGTGTATAGACTCAAGCGACGGCATCGGAGCCCATTGCGCCGAAAACGTTTTTCTAAAGTGCTCTAGGATATATATTTATATAATATATATATATTATACTATATATAAATATATATACATATATAAATTATAATATATAATACATTATATATATATATTATATATATATATAATATATATATATATATACTATATCATATATATATATAATAATATATTATATATATAATATATATATATATATATATAACTATATATATATATATATATATATTATATAGTATATCTATATCTTATATATTATATATACTATAATATCTATATATAGATATATATATAATATATACATATATTATATATATATATAATATATATATATATAGTATTAATTATAATATATATATATATATATAAAATATATTAATAATAATTTATATATATATATATATATATATATAGTATATTTAAGGAAAATAGGTAATAGTATGGGCTTTATGTTAAAGCAAATAAATCTGCGTTAAATGACTTACATTTAAAACTACTCATTGATTTTGAATTATGTGTTGGTAGTGATCCTTATGCATCAAGTATAAACGTACATAATAGATCTTTACAGTACTGCCAGAGTCAAGAATTAGATGTGGGATGGTGAAGAGAAATCGGACAGCAATTTAACAAAGAAGAAAAGGTATAGTCATTATTCTAAGGGATTTTAGTTTCCTGGAATTCAGTGGGATTCTCCGTTAATAAGATTCAAGTAGTTCTGTGCTCATAACAATTTTGTATGCCTAGTATCCACTTTTGAGCCATAGTGTCCCAATTGAACCTACAAGACAATGCACGCACTGTTGCTAATTATTAACTAACAATGAAAGTATGGTGGATGAGGTAGAGTTCAGGAGAATTTAAGTGTTAGTGACTTTAAGTATAATAAATTTAACAAATGTGATATCTGGGGTTCAATTAACAATTAAATAAGGAAAAATACTTAGATTTGCGAAATTCGATTTTACGAATTTCAAGACTGGAAAAGGAGTATTAAGAACCAATTGTTTTATCATGTGAGAACACTTTAAGCAATTTTGAGATAATTCAGTCGGTATGTTTAAAGATAAACCGTAGGGTGGCAAAAAGAAATCTATTGGTAGGAATAGATAGATAAGAGAGAAAATCGATGAAAAACAAAGATGTTTTAAAAAAATTAAAATTAATTAAGAAGAAATTTAGAAATTTAAGAAAAAATGGAAATGAACTTAATCAGTCATAAGAAAGGCAAGAGAAAGACAATAATTAATTTAGAAAGGAATAGTAATGAAGACCCGAAGAAGTTTATTAGCTTTTATAAATTAAAAAGATAAGCAATAGAACAATTGGGTTCATTAAGAACTGATGAAAATTTAGTGAGTTCCCATAAGGAGTTGGTTAACAATTTTCAATGCTTATTTGCTCAACGATTTAATGAGGAAAAGATTGAAATACTAGTTGGAGAATAATAGTTTCTGATATGCTTAATCAAATAGACTTAACGGATTGAATTGAGGTAAGAAGTTAAATCTTACTGCATTAACCCAAGTAAAGCTCAAGGTCCTGAGGTATTTATTGTAGAATTCTGAAGGATGGTAGTATCAGCATTGCAAAGAATTTGATGTAAAAGATATAAGCGATCTATAACATTTGCTGAGGTACCAGAATATTTTAGATTCTATGCTGTGACATTTATAAAAATATCAGGTGACTGACCTAAACTTATAGTCAGTAAGTTTACCATCTCTAAGTTGTAAAAGTTTTGAAAAGTACTGTAAGGTTATATAGACAGGACTTATATGATGATAACAATAATTGTATGATCTCAGCATGGTTTAGAGAAGAGTAGATCATGTCAAACAAACTTTAGATGATTTTAGGATGGAACATATTACTGACCTGCATTAACCCGAGGAGATGCCGTTTGATTATATTTAAAAACTTTCGGCAAAGCCCTTTGATAAGGATTCTCCCGTAGCTTGATGCAAAAAGTTATTGCATCTGGATAGTATGGGTAACATGGATGGAATAACAGTGGCTTGTGTGGAATGGAAGTCAGTGTGTACATACTAAATGGGAATATAGTCAACTGGGAATAGTGAGAAGTGTGTCCCCACAGGTCAGTGCTGGGTCACCCATTGTTCCTTATTATATCATATATATATATATCTATATTTATATATATATAGTAATATATATATATAATATATATATATATACTATTATACTATATAATAATATATTAATATAATAATATACTATTCTAATATATCTGATATATAATTATATTATATTATAATATTATAATATAACTATATATAATATGATATATATATATATATATATTCTAATATAATATATATTATAATGTTAGACCAAGGACTTAGTCAAGTTTTTAGTTGCTGATGATACCAAATGGATTACCAGTAAGGAATAATGATATGGTATAAAGCATTCAAATGATCTTGATATACGTTCTTGGGTGGGAGATAGGTGCAAATGAATTAAATGTAAAAGTGCAAGTTTTTCACCTAGGTTACTCAAATAAAAAGATTTAACTAATGTGAATGGGGATTGACTTGAGTCTTGTGATCAAGAAAAAGATTTGGGTGATAAATAGCAGTAATTGAAGTAGCCAATTTGGTTGGAACAAGATATAAAGTTTTACAAACAGAGTTAGGTATCTAAATCGAAATGTCATTTACAAGAACCGGAAGTTATAAGTAAGCTGTATGTAATATAAGTGGCATATTAGAATATTGTACACAGTTTTGGCCCTTATTTAAGCAAAAGACAAAGAATGTTGGAAAGAGTGCAACGTATAGAAACAAGATATCTCTGGGTGAGAGTAAAGCTAATAAGAGAGTTTAAGGTGTTAGATGTTTCTGTAGAAAGGCATTTCTACAGAGAACATGAGTACAAGTCCTACAAAATATTAACATATAATTAAATAATCTGAGAACCCAAATACATTCTTTATACCTTGACCATGACTCTCGACTTGGGGACACATAAGAAATTAAGAATGACGTACTCTTGATGTAAGGAAAATTCATTACATGTATGGTTGATAATTTTTGGAATGGTTTTTCTTTAAGAAAAGATTGGATTGGTATGTGGATAGTTTGGGTATCACATAGTTTGTGTTGACTAAACCAAATTGGCAGGTTTTTAGTTAGTTATTAAGCAGAAGTTGCACTTGTTAGTCAACTATCTGATACCCAAATACACATACCGGTTGCGAACGAGCGCCTTAACAGGGAGTCCCGGAAGCTTTAGCATGTTCTCTTGGTCAGAGGTTTGATGGAATTTTTAACGCATCTTCTTGATACTTCCCGGTCCTATGTTCAGTCACCGCACCATTCTCTAGCGGGGTGCGTTGGGGATCAGATTTCCAGCCATTTCACTCACTTGATCATTGCGCGGCGAGATGGAGCGACAG
>JABUQX010057972.1:22500-30000 GCA_015478945.1 Trachelipus rathkii
GATGATATCCTCCCTTTTTTTCCCGACGCAGCCCTTCCGCTCCTTCGGGGCCTCTTCCCATATCTTCAGTCTACCTCACACTATTTCATGGATGAAGGTACAGTTAAACTGGTGTTTTGCTCTGTCTATGACTGTGCCGCCAATTGTAGGGGACCCGAACTCCCGTTAACCGCCGAAGGAGGCTGGAACCGCTCTTCAAAATTTATAGGTTCCGTGTGGTACACTTGGGGGTAAACTGATCGAGTACCAGAGGCTCTTCCGAGGCCACACTCAGCAGCCTGATCTACGGAGAGGAGTTGGGAAAGTTTTGTGAGTCTCTGGTTTGTAGACCTGTTGGGAGGAGAAGGACTACCTCTTTCTTATGAATGTACGCTTTTCCGGTCCATCCTGTTATTTACTTTTATGTTTCATTTGTTTTATTGTTATATTTGCTCATTTATGGTGACAAAGTCTGTGGTTTAATTTTTTTCTTATGAAAATGCTTCTTCAAGAAAAAAAGTTATTATACCAAGGCGTGCATTATTACCAGCTGTGGCACCCTACCTGATCCCACCTCGGTCCCTCCTACTCCTAGACCAGCAGGTGTTTCCGCTTTTATTCCTTCTACTACACCTGAAAGTCCTCTGCATAACCTCAGCGATTCGTCGCCTGGTATGCCCTTGACACCCCAGGTGCCCAAACGGTTGGGGCAATCCCGAAAAGGTGCCCCCCGTCATAGTCGTTCTCATTTGTTTACTCCATATGCTACTCCCTCCCTCTGGGAATGCCAGCTGATACATCATTCTCTGATATTACTTTACCATTATTCATGATGCAATTGAAAAGCTTTAGAGTTGAAGACCCCAGTCACATTAATGAGAAATGGGTCCCTTCTCGTTCAAGCTACTACCCGGAATCAAAGTTCCATCTAGTCATCTGTAACGCTCGAAACATCCCTTTAATTTAACTGACAAAATGAGAAACACATCAAAGTTGCTGTTATTTACTCTTTAAACAAAAACAAAGATACTGCTTACATTTTGAGAAATCTCTAAAAGTAAAAAGATTTCCATTAAAAATCGTTGCATAGATTTCCTCTCACGATTAGCCTGATACCCCAATCCTCGTTTACTGTTGACCTTTAGTACCCCTTACTCCTTATTCACCTTCAAAGGTGAAAATAGAGCTAACAAGCTACAGTGTTCGTACGTTTATTCCCTGACCCAGAGGCTGCTTTAAATGTCAATGGATTGGTCATCCCTGAAACTAATGTTAGAGGACAGCATGACACATGCCCAGTCTGAGGAGAAGAGTTCACATTCCCTTTGAAAACACACCACACTGCCAAAACTGTGGATGACCCACCAGTGTTTTTTCCTTAAAATGCCCGTCTTACCTGTTTGAACAGGAGGTTTTTGAGTTATGTACCATAGAAAAATTGAGCAGAAGAGATGCCGTACACCAGCTCAAAGACAAGTATCCCACAAGACAAAGGCTAACTTAGGCTACAATTTCAGCAGCTTCCCTGGCTCCACGTATTATTCCAACGACACAACTCCCTTCCAGTAGAAAGAACTCTTCCCTTAAATTCTAGCGAAACTCAAGCAGTTACTGCAACCTGCCCGCCTGCACTGCCTATACTACCGACTTCTCAAATAATCCAAAATCAGCCCCTGATCCAACCACCCATTCAAAATGCCATCAATAACCCTACTCCGAGGGATAATTTTCAATTAACTAGCAATGAAACTAAGTTGGTTCATCTAACACAAAGCTTAGAGAGCATTTCCTGTGAACAAACTCGGTCTTAAACCCTCCCGATTAGTTTGCCAAACATCCGAATTTCTAAAGCAAAACACACTGACCCAGATGTAAAAAAAAATGCAATTCAGAAGAGACCTCGCCATAAGTCTACTCCTGAGACAAAAGCAGCGACTTCAATAGATTGTACCCAAACAATCACAGCTATTGAACAACCCACCAACCAACTCTCTGATAGTTTGCAGGATTATTCCAGCTCTTCTGAATCCTCCTATAACTCTTCCTCCGAATTTCCTACCTCAGCACTCCGTAAAGGATTCTATATAAGCGGATGAAATGGATCATAGTTCCGAAATTGAGCCTGGTGTGACGACCCACCCTCTCTCTAATGTTTCTTGTCTTCCGAGAGAGATGAATGGAAAACCGTTCAACGCAAACACCGCAAGCGCTCCAAGCGTTCTAAATCTGTTGGTGGCACGAAAGGGGACCCAGAGGTTCCCCATCTTAACCCAAATTGTCCAGTTTTCCAAAATCACCCACCTGATGGCTCACTGACAAAGTCTCTAGCGTCAGACCTCCGTAACCCAACGGATCCCATATTGGATCCCAATAGCAACTCCAACTTCTTTACAAAAAAGTGACACTTTTCCGGTGTCACCTTCTTACACTGCCTCCATGGAAACATTCCCATATTCTCCACCCATTTCTGAATCTGCTTGCTTGGCAGATGCTGATATCGCTTCCATTCCTAAACATGAACATTTTGGTTGCTCTTCCAACGACCAACCAAGTCCACACAATAAGATGAACTTGGTTGAACTCAATTTACTCTTACAATTAAAAGATGTATAAGCCAGACCCACCCATGGGCTGATAATAACCCAGTGTGGCCGCTTCTCTGTGGGCCGTGGTGGGTCCTGTACGTGAACTCAACTCTCTCTCAAAATATATATATATATATATATATATATATATATATATATATATATATATATATATATATATATATATATATATATATATATATATATATATATATATATATATATATATATATACATATATATTTATATGCATATACGTGTATGTGTGAGCATGTGTGTGTAAAAGCATGAGGTGCTCAAAGTTTAATCAATGTATAACTTTCACGAAATATTTGAAAATATATGAGTTGGATTGCCTTTTAAAACATTAATCTTCTTAATGACAAGTTCATTACACTGACTATATATATATATAAATGTATATATATAGAAATATGGATATATATATAAAGATTTAAATAAATAGATAGATAGATATATATATTATTATTATATATTACATATTATTATTATTATTATTATATATAAATATATTTCATATTATTATTAATATCTATATATTATTATATATTATATATATTATTATATATATATTACATATATATATTATTATTATTATTATTATTATTATTATTATTATATTATTATATATATTATTATTATTACATATATTATTATATATATTATTATATTATTATTATTATTATTATTATAAAAACATATATATATATTATTTATATTATTATTATATATATATATATTATATATATATATATTATATATATATATATAAAGTATATTATTATATTATTATATATATATATATATATATATATATATATATTATATATATATATTATTATATATATATTATATATTTTTTTTTTTTCATTATTTTTATTATTATTATTATATATTATTATTATTATTATATATATATATATATATATTATTATTATATATATATATTATTATTATTATATATTAATATATTATATTATTATATTATTATTATATTATATATTATTATTATATATATATATATATATATATATATATATATATATATATATATATATATATATATATATATATATATATATATATATATATATGAATAGGGCCTAAATGAATAATAGATAGATAGATAGATAGATAGATAGATAGATAGATAGATAGATAAGCAGACAGAAAGACAAATATAAGTAGTAGGAGGGCCATTTTGCACACATTTTTTTTTACCCCAAATTTTTACTCCAAATTGGAGACCTACCTTGGGGTAAAAAATGATAACCCAATTTTTACCTTTTTTGACCTTTTCTGACCGCCACGTTGTTTCCTGAGGGGATTTTACCTTCCCTTTACCTTTTGGGCCTTTACCTTTTGACTTTACCTTTTTTTCGACTAACCCTTCCGTTCTCCATGGGTCAATTTTGGCCCACGGTATTTTTTGAGAACCCTAATTTTTTGAGAACCCTAATTTTTTGAGAACCCTAATTTTTTGAGAACCCTAATTTTTTGAGAACCCTAATTTTTTGAGAACCCTAATTTTTTGAACCCTAATTTTTTGAGAACCCTAATTTTTTGAGAACCCTAATTTTACGGCACCCTAATTTTTTGGCAACCTTAATTTTTCCGGCAACCCTAATTTTTGGCAACCCTTCGAAGAAGGGTTGCGCCAAACGGTTGCGTCAGCAACCGTTGTACGTATTACCCCCCTATTTTACGCCCCCTAATTTTTTCGACCACGGTAATTTTTGATCTTCCTTTAGGGGCTTAGCCCTATTTTTTGATGTCTTTACCTTGTTTGACCACCTTGCCAGATACCATGGGTCAATTTTGGCCCACGCTAATTTTTTACCCACTCGTGGCCCACCCGTCACATATTTCGTTCCTAACTTGTACGCATGTATGGACCTACCCTAACTTGAACACCTACACACGTACACACACACACACACACACACACACACACACACACACACACTTATACATACATTCACTATGACACTTACATTTACCCATAGACACTTACATTTACACTTATACACACGTGCGCGTGCGCACACACATACACACCCTTGACAGATACCATGGGTCAAATTTGACCCACGGTAATTTTTTGTCCTTCCTTTAGGGACTTAACCCTTTTTCTGATGCCTTTACATTGTTTGACCATGATATTTCGCCTTTGACCTTGCCACATACCATGGGTCAATTTTGACCCACGCTAACTTAATGGCTTTGATGGTTCCCAATCACCGTAAGAAGTATCTAGTGATGTTCTATTAGTGTTCTATGATTATTCTATGAGTATTAGATGAGTGCCAGGTGAGTGCCAAGTGAGTGCCAATGAGTGCCGAGTGCCAATTTCGAGGCTGGAAGTGAGTTGCAGCATATGCCGCGATTTGCCATAGTGCCAACTGAGTGCCACTTTTTCAAGCCTTTTCTAGCCTCCCACCCAGAATAGCCCTAATATGGGTGTCTACCCCTAGGTAATAAGGTATGAGGAATCGATTGGTGTATATTACAATCTGCTAGAATGCTTCCTACTATGAGTTAGTATTTTTATAACACTTATAAGCACTTACACTCTCCATAGACACTTACATTAAACCATATACACTTACACTCACACCCACACACAGGTACACTTACACTTACACTCACACACTCGATATTTTGATGCCTCAGCATTAATGCCTCAGCAATGATGCCTCAGCATTAATGCCGAAGCATTGATGCCTCAGCATTAATGCCTCAGCATTGATGCCTCAGCATTAATGTCTCAGCATTGATGCCTCAACTTCTGAAGGTTCATCTTTGATGACTCATCTTTGATGACGTCATCTTTGATACCATCTATATTGATGATTCATCTTTGATGAAATCACCTTTGATGGCTCATCTCTTCCCACATCATAGAACAGAGTTAATATTAATGTCTTCCCAAGTTCATAAGCTGCCCACCAGGGCGCAGCAAGCCCCCTCCCCGCAAAGGATGGAGGCCCCGCACCCGCAGGTGCGACCCGCCGCGCGAGTGAAAAATATATATACTATGAGTCATTCATTTTTACTACAATTGTACGAAATTTTATTAAAAACATATACTTTACATACCTTAAAGCAGTAAAGCAGTAAAACAATAGAGGTGTTATTACCTAACACCTAGGGGATTAGTATGCCTTTGTTTTACTGCTTTACTGCTTTAACTTTCTGCTTTACTGCTTTAACTCATGTTTTACTGCTTTAACTTTCTGCTTTACTGCTTTAACTCTCTGCTTTACTGCTTTAACTCATATATTTATTAACATTATGTTTTCTTTTATATTTTTTATTTTGTTTTAATACTTTTTATTTATTATTTCTATTTTTATTTTTGTTTTAATACTTTTTTATTTTTTAATTTGTAATGTAAGAATAAAAACACACAGAGTTTCGGTTATATAAACATTTTATTTTAATAAAATTGTACGAAATTTTATTAAAAACATATACTTTACATACCTTAAAGCAGTAAAGCAGTAAAACAATAGAGGTGTTATTACCTAACACCTAGGGGATTAGTATGCCTTTGTTTTACTGCTTTACTGCTTTTAACTTTCTGCTTTACTGCTTTAACTCATGTTTTACTGCTTTAACTTTCTGCTTTACTGCTTTAACTCATGTTTTACTGCTTTAACTCTCTGCTTTACTGTTTTAACTCTCTGCTTTACTGCTTTAACTCATATATTTATTAACATTATGTTTTCTTTTAATACTTTTTATTTATTATTTCTATTTTTATTTTTGTTTTAATACTTTTTTATTTTTAATTTGTAATGTAAGAATAAAAACACACAGAGTTTCGGTTATATAAACATTTTATTTTAATAAAATTGTAATGAAATTTTATTAAAAACATATACTTTATAGACAGTCAAAGCAGTAAAGCAGTAAACAAAAGCATACTATTAACACCTAGGGGATTAGTATGCCTTTGTTTTACTGCTTTACTGCTTTAACTTTCTGCTTTACTGCTTTAACTCATGTTTTACTGCTTTAACTTTCTGCTTTACTGCTTTAACTCATGTTTTACTGCTTTAACTCTCTGCTTTACTGTTTTAACTCTCTGCTTTACTGTTTTAACTCTCTGCTTTACTGCTTTAACTCATATATTTTTTATTTTGTTTTAATACTTTTTATTTATTTTATTATTATTTTTATTTATTTTTATTATTATTTTTATTATTTTATTATTTTATTTTTATTATTTTTATTTACTTCATGCCTATTGTTATTATTATTTAGAACACACACACACACACACACACACACACACACACACACACACACACACACACACTTACACTTATACACACATTCACTATGACACTTATACACACATTCACTTACATTTACACTTATACACATGTGGTCACACACACACACACACACTTACACTTATACACACATTCACTATGATACTTATACACACATTCACTATGACACTTACATTTATCCATAGACACTTACATTTACACTTACACTCACACACAGATTTACTTACACTTACACAGATTTACTTACACTCACACACAGATTTACTTACACACACAGATTTACTTACACTTGCACACAGATTTACACACACACACACACACACACACACACACACACACACACACACACACCCACACACACTCACTTACACATATAACGTATAATTTATTAAAACATTTTATGTTTTAATTAAACACGTACATTTATATTACTCATTCAAATATAACTAAAATTATTTCAAAGTTTCTTAAAACTTCTATAATAAATCAATCATTATCTTTGAACAAAGAATTTATTATTAACTGTTAATACTTTTTGTTTATAAATTTTATAACTATCAAGTTTTAAAATAACTTTTACTAAAATTTTATGAAATTTTATTAAAAACATATAT
>JABUQX010057973.1:0-15758 GCA_015478945.1 Trachelipus rathkii
AAGCATTAATACACTTTCTTTACCAATCTGATTGAGGATTAGATAGTCGATCGTTTTATGCCAGAATGATCGATATTTGTAATTACAGTAAATTGTTCTAGGTGTGAAATGCACTAGTATAGGGTTATTCAAGAGAAGGCTGACTGGTGTTCCTACTTCCGTGGATTATCAATAATATACATGGCGGCCGCCTCTTAATCGCAGTTATCTTTCTGATTAAGAGATTCTTTGGTTTTTCTTAATTTATTTGTATGTATAAAGGTCTCTATTATGAATTGGGTATATTGATTCTTAAGATTTATAAAACTAATGATTTTATTCCAACTGTATTATCAAGTAATAAAGTTGCCCTGATCAGCTGAGATACATAACTCCTTTTTTGTCTGTCATAAGTATGAAGAGGAGTCTAACTAGACTTTATGCGCTGATTTTATTGACTTGTACCTTTTTTGAATTATTGCGTATATTTCTCTTGTCAATGTTGGACTATTTTGGAGGAGCTCTGGAAGAAATGCTATTCCCTAATAAGTGATGATCTTCCTATTTCCCTTCTGAGTGGGTCTTCTGGTTATGAGTATATGAGCTTAGTATCTCAAAAAGCGTGGCTTCCATGATTAGCTATTATATACTCTGATGTATTTAAGCTGTCAATTAAAGAATTTTTGTTCTACCGCAAAATTATTTAACAATATAAAATTAAAAATCATAATTGCAAAATTAAAATTTGTTAGTCGAATTTAGTGTACATTGATAAGGTTTTATTACTATATTATTAAATAATTATTCTAGTGATATATCATCTATACGTATACTATATTACCTATATCTGGTATACTATTTATATTCTATATATATATATCTATATATATATATATCTCTCCTTATATATATATATCATATCGCTATCTATTTATATATATATTATAGCTCCTATTAGTATATCTATAATATTATATCGTATCTTAGATATTACTATATCCTACTAAATATAGTATATATCTATATATCCTTATATATATTATCTATTATCATATATAAATATTGTATAATTATCATATATGTAGAGTTTATTTTAGGCTTTTTTTTTCTCTCTCTCTATATCCACTTTTGGGTTTTACCTAAATTAATTATATCTCTTCCTGATTATATCATTATTTATGCTATTATATCATTATCTACTATTATATATATATATAGGTATCTGTAGTACAGTATTATATAGCTATACATAGTATTCACTGTATTAATAATATATACTCTTAAAATAATCATTGTTCTAAATATTAAAATTATCTCTTATTTTTATTACCATATTTACTAGAAAATTTATTATCTTTATTATATATTTTATATTAATCTCCTCTACTCTTATACTTACAAATTCTTATTTGATATTAATATACGTATTACTATCTTATATCTATCATATACTTCTCAGCTCTTATCCTTATATAGTATCTTACTAGGTGATGATGGGATTTCTGGGCTTCTGGGACTGTCTAGCCTATATCTATGACTATTTACCATGCTTTACTGGATGTTGATATGGGCTTTATCTCATTTGAGGATCCAATATCGGCCCTTTTTTTTATTTTATTTTCTACTTTATAATACTATATAACTCGTACTATCAATCGATGACCCCATAAGACTAGTAACCCTAGCTTTTGCACCCAATGAGCCTACTTTAATGTATAGACTATTTTATTTTATCCTTATCACTTATACTATATCTATATATTACCTTAGAGCTCTTAACTTTACGTCACAGTCACTAATCGGATCATATCACTTTCTTTACATTTACCGCCCTACCTTAAACCGCACCCTTACCAGCCGCGACCTCTCAACACCTTTACTCTACGCCTGTTTTCCGCTTGTACCGTTTGAGCCCTATTTTGAGCCATTATTCACAGGACTCACTTCGCTCTTAGTATATATATGTATATATAGGCTTAGTTTTATCTACTTATATTGATGATTTCCACCCTTATGACTGAGGGGATACCTATAAGTATATGTTACTTTATGATATACCGAGGAGTGACGGTGCGCGTCGCGCCTGGCCTGTAATTTTTTGGGCTGCGTTCTCCCACTTCGCCCGCGGCTGAGACTTTCTGTCCCCTTTGTTTTCCCCTGTGCCCCCCGGCGTTTCGACTTCTTTCTGTACTTTTTCCCCCCCCCCTGCTCCGCCTTTTTTTCACCACATTTACTCACACATAGTAATTATCTGAGTACTTAGATATACTCTCACACCTGCTTATTTTCACGGTTTCTGAGCATACTACTTGGCCCTCTATATATGATACTAGTATAGGTACTTATACGTTTTCTGCTATACTACAACGCGCCTCTTATATCGCGCCTTTGTTTTTTAACTTTAATTATCTTATTATTTTGCACTCCACTCTCCCTTTTTTTTTCCCATCGCTTCCCCGTTATGCCGTCACTCTCCCGAAGTTATTTTCTTTGAGCTGCTCCTCACTACATAGTACCTGAGCTAGTTTACCTGTAAATTATGAATTGCCTCACACCCTACTCACCGCCTAAAAGATTACTCTACCCGGCGTTCTGTACTATTTTATTTGTTATTTACTCTATAGTATATAGTATATATATTTATAATGAAGTATATATATATATACTATATTAGTAAGCGCTCGTAGGTGACTGTCCACCTTTTCTTTTTTCGTTCTCATGTTAGACAGTATCCTAGTGACGTCATTAGGTCAACTCACTACGTTTATGGGTTCTCACTTACACCTTTCTTCCCTGCTAGGCTAATACTATTCACAGTTTCATATATATGGCCTACCTTAGGTACATTACTACGGTACATTAACCCATTATACCTATTTGACGTATTTTAACAGCCTACAACATTCACATATACTATTATTTTGACTACTCCCCTTATCTGCCTATTTATTATATTCTTTTTTTTTTTCTTTTTTTTTGTGAGCTTCTCACAGTCAACATATCGTTACCTCCTTTTTTTTTCTTCTCGATTCTGCTCGCATTTCCGCGCTAGAGAGAGACCTCGGTTAGCAGCTCAATCCTCTTGTATCGCTCTATTTTTCAGTCCTAGTTGCCGTCAGTTCTAATTAAGTGAGCACCATCTACTGTCATATTTTTATTACTACCCGATTATTAGTCCTACCTTTTGATAGTCGCATACTCAACTTGGCGCCCGCACTTTATCCTACCTGCCTGTGTCTTAAGTCGAGTTCTTTATATATATATAAGCGTAGACTTACACTATTTCTTCTTCTCTGACTGCTCTATTACCCCTGTTGCTGCGGCCCATTCAACTTATCACCTCTCCTTATTATTTGTGAGCTCACTCTCACCCCTTAACCCCCTATGCCCACTAAATATTATTATACTTTATCTTCATAGTACTCGATTGTACACTTGCATACGAGACTTATATATCTTATCTTGAGGTGATATTTAGAGACACGGGTACGTACCTTATATTTTTGAGTTTGTAGCCTTTTTTGGGATGTACCCCCCAGTTTTAGTGGCTCCTTGTTATGCCTCATTTCCGCTAAAGCTTATTCCTATACCCCGTTTTCTCGGTGCTCGCGTCCGTGGGTCCATTCCCATATCTTCACCTCATCCCTATAAGTCTGTGCTTATGCTTAGTAGGGTCCTATATCATGTGCCTATTTTATTTTTAGCCTCATAGTAGTTAATACTACTTTATCAACGCACTACGTTTACCCAATATGTTCTACTATTTATTTATCACAACCCTTTCTTTTTTTGCCTTATTACTTATTACTACTCCATATATTATTTTATACATTTTGTTCATAGTATAATCGTATGTCACCTAACTAGTTACTGAGATCTCACTATTCATTAACCTTACGCCCTACATTATTATCATTTGTTGTCAGGATCACGGATAAAAGTATAGAACAGATACACACAGAGGTGTTAGACGCCGATACTGAGGCGGGGACACATATTGCTTTCCATTTTAGAATACATTTTAACACTCCACTGATACCTATAGTTACTCTGCTCTCTGAAGAAAGCGTGAGATTCACCAGCATAACACTTAACATTTGCGAAGCCCAGTTAAAAAACGTCTAATTGTGAGACGAGCAACGATTAAAATTATAAGCACCGTTAATTCTGTGTCTGTACATAGCGAAGCGACGAGCTCTGCAAAGATTCCAGCTCATGGTGCTCATCAAGGGCATTTTGGCCACTAATTTATCATCTAATTCGATCATACATAACATTAGAATACACAAAATCTAAGGTTACAAAGGTGAACGTGTTTACCTACGCAAAGCCGTGCTCCCGTGGTTTACTTTTGCATCTAATACACAATTAGATTATTTTTAATGGGCGCTTAATTACCAATTCCTCCGTGGGAACACACACCGCGAGATACAGCGCCTCCCTGTTCCTAACACACTCTGTGTTCCGCTACACACTTCGTTCAAGCATCACTTGCGAGATGCCAAGTTTCTACTCTGTACTTAAAAAAGGAACACTAAATCTCCTATCTAAAAAGTGTAAGCATCTGAGTGCATCAAAGGGTTAGTCTTCACGTAAACCTGATGGTAATAGATTTGTACTATCATATATTTAGCCGGGGGACTACGCGTATATATATAATGTTTGTACAGAAAAGATGGCTTAAGTGTGCGACCAAGCAATATCTTTAGAGCAGTTATTGCATTTTATTGTGTTTTAGTTCTACGAGAGGTGTTGCGCATATCTAATTCGGATGCCAATTAGCTTTATGGAGTTGCTAATGTCGCAAGAGAATAGCCTACTTTTCACATATATGACACGCAGTATGTAACTATATGATGTGATGCTTTTCGTACTGCCAGCTATGTAGTCGTAGACAACTGGTTGTAGCTGTGTATGATGTTTAATTAGTACCTTTAGCGCTTACCCTTATTTGTCTACACTATTGGGGACGTGTATTTTTTCCCTTTTGTTCTCACCCTTTTTAGGGTGTGATATACTACTACGTTTTACTATTTTCTATTTAGTATTTGCTACCCTTCTCACTACGACCTAGGTGTAGCCCTTCACTATCTGTTGGCGCTTACGTCCTACTACCTGATTGGTATACTCGTAGCTAACGTGCTTACTGGCTACAGAGTAACATACAAATAGGGAAATGTCAGTATTATTTTTATATTAGTACTTGTAATACTACCTTTCTTCTCTCTCTATCTCTTATTATATCATACTATCCTATGATAGCTCCTTAGTATTAATTAGTCTATCAATTTATATAATATCTCAATATTTGCCCTGAACTTACGTCCTGGTTGTTTAGTATCTCTATAGTACTATCGCTATTTATATTTCTATATACTGTTTATGTTATATATGATATATATTTTATTTCTCGTACTAACATCTGGTCAATAATATATACTATAGTAATATATATGTATCTTATTAATTTTATCTCATATATCTATTATATATGTATTCATTAATATAATGTATATATTATCTTTATATTCCGGATCTCTACTATATTTATTCAGTTATAATTACTCCTAGCTGACATAGCGCTAGTAGCGCGACGCGCAGCTAGTCAGGGGAGATATGCGCGCCGCACGCGACAGCTATGAGCGCTAGTAGGAGTTTATCCTATATTTATTTCATCTACCGCTTGGAGGTACTAAGCGCGGACGGGGTGAGCGCCGCGCGTGAGCTGAGAGGTAGCGAGAGCGCGCGCTACGCTTAGAGCGCAGTCTGCTAGTATGATTAGCAATTAGATAGGCGCGGGCGGCGCGGCTAGCCTCCGAATCATTCGCCGCCTCAACTATAGTTATATTTTTGTTTTGCATCACTATAGTATGAGTCTCTATTGATAAATCTTGGAACCTATTTTTATTTTATTTCGTACTTATTTATCGTGTTTATTGTGGAAGCATTACAATTTCGCTTTTCTTGTCGTATATTTACCTTATTCATTCACGGTACTTATATTTATATTGCACAACTATATATAGTATATATAATAGGAGATATAGTACTACTATATAATATACCCCCCTTCTCAACCTTCGTTACTAGAGTTTACGTACGTAATGAGGGTCATCCTATACGCTCTTGCATATATATTATAGTAACACCAGACTAACTATGGTATTTCTATCATTATAGTGTTTTACTAATTATTTTACATGTATTACCTTACTATACTGTGATTATTATTGATATGTTTTACATTATATATATATACGAAGTCACTTATATAGTGTTCGATATTATATATATTATTGAGCCTAGCGCTGTTACTCAGATGAACACTTATCCTTATGATTATTTTACCTCACCCGACTCACTCAATTCATCTTTTGGGGCTTGTTCTCTGTCTCTATTATCACGTATATATCTCTAGTATGATTAGATATCTTATACTATAAGTACGTATTCTCCTTTCTACTTATCTTATTACTAATCATATATATTAATATGATATTTCTATTAATATAATATATCTCTATATGATGTGATTGTGTGTAGTGTCGTGCTGTGTGTTAGCAAGTGTAATTCGTGGATGTGTGGTATATTTCATGAAGTATTACCTGTATATATTATGTCTCTATCCCTATGTATATTCTCGGGTAATATATATATCACTATAATTACTCTTAACAAGTGAATTCTGTGCCGAAAATGTACCGATCAAAGTGATTCACAATATGTTCCGTGTACTCGCAACATCATACCTCACGAAAGGGGTTAACAACTGTAGCATTGTAAGGTATAAGGGAAAAGATCTTGCGTATTTAGCAAAGATAAATTCTATAACATTATAATGTGACTAAGTACAACTCGTATGGTACTATAGTAAGCCTTAGAGTATATTTACTATTATATATATAGTTAACTCTTAGTTATATATCTTAATTATTACTCGTCTTACTATATCTTACTGATCAGTATATATAGTATATATAATTATATTACTTATATAATTAATTAAATATTAAATCCTATTAATTTATTTTAATTACTATCTTAATTATGTATTATATTAGTACTTCACTATATATATATATAATATTATTATTATATATATCCTTATTATTATATATATATCATCTTCTAAGTAATATACTTAATATGCTATATCATATATATTATATACTATTGTCATCCTCTTGTATCTGTTTACTACTCGAACTCCGGTCCTATGTCTTTTGAAGTATGTTTCTTGTTTTTTTTTATATGATATGTCCTTTCTTAGTATATATGATTCCCTACAATTCAGGATTATTCTAGATGGTATATCACGACATGAATTATCAATTATAATATTATAAGGTGACCTTCCTCTTTTCCGTAGTATTTTTAATGAAAACGATCCCATATTATCTATCTCTTCTTTTTTTACCTCTTGAATTTATTATAATTTTTAGAACCTAGTAGAAGAGTAAACTTCTTATTTAGCTTGCTATTGCTTACGGGGGTCGGTCTACGGAAGAGGGGCAGGGGTCTGTTGCGAACCTCTTTCGCGTCTTTGGCCATTTGGGTGTCCGCGGGGGTCTCTCAACCGCGCACATCGTCTGACTCGCGCGTCCCATACTCGGGTATGGAGAACGCTCCCCCTTCTGTTGTCCGCTCGCGTCGGTGCACTCGAAACCAGCCCCCTGAATATATAATATATACTATATATATATATATAGTATATATATTATATATATATTATATAGTATATATATATACTATAGTAACATATCTATATATTGTTATATATATATAGCATTTTATAATATAAACTATAACTATATTATATTATATAGTATTATATATAATTATATATATTAGTATATTCTTCATTTTGGTAATAAGATTTATTCACGATGAAAAGCAAATGTAATTGGTTATTTCTTGTATCTGGATGTTCATCCTGCTTTTTAGATTAGTGTTTTAAAGATAACAACAATATTTTAATGAAACATAAATGTGAATTTTTTTTAACAAAAATTATTTGAAATATTTCGAACTTCTTTGGATGCACGTCCGTTACCACTCTGTTCGAAATTCATAGTGTTAGGTATCTAAATAGGTAGCAATAACTTTAAACAAAAATCAAAAAAAAAAAAAAAATAAAACCTCCAAAAAAAAAAAGAATATTTAAAACCAGAATAGGTACTAAATATATATGTATATATATAATATATATATATATATATATATATATATATATATATATATATATATTAATATATATATATATATATATATGTCATAAGTATAGTAATCAGTAATATAAATATATAATAAACATCATTATATGCTATTATATATATATTATTATATAATATATATATTGATATCTAATTATAATATATATATATATATATATACACCAAGATACTACTATATATATATATAATATAGGTAGATCAGTGAACTCGAAGCGACGAAAGTTCTTCACATTGGGCTTATGGTGTGCAGGATATTTCCCATGACATTCCAGTACCCAATGGTTCGCCTTTCTCTCTTTCGTTCATATACACACTCCTCTTCCAAACAACACCTTCCACCTTCCAATCTCAATGTGTGGGGGAGAAAGGATTGCCCACAGCATATGTTCTGCTTGTCGTAGAAGGCTACTTAAGGGACAGTGGATGTTGGGTTAGCTACCCACTACCACTTATCTTTTGCAAGGTATGCTATTGCAGGCCTGGGACATGGTAGTGATCACCATAGGCGACCATGTATGTATCTTACGGAGAAAATGTATGAATCGTTTGGGTACATGGAATGTCAGAGAAATAAATGTCGAGGAGAAGAGGAGAGAGGTGATTGATGCATTTAGAAAGGGTAAATTTGATTTGCTCGCTGTGACTGAGATAATGCTGAAAGGAAACGGCGAAGATGAGTGGTGTGGTGTGAAATGTTCATGTGCAGGAGTGGGGAAGAGTGAGAGGTGAAAAGAAAAAGGAGTTTCGATTTTGATGAGTAACTTGTGTCATAGAGCTATGGTGAATTTTGTTTGTGTAAGTACCAAAATTCTAATGGTTAATTTTAGGTTTAAAAAGGTCATGGTATACGTGGTTGTAACATATGGTCCATCTAAGGATGATGATGAGGAAAGTTCGACTTTCTGGGATAATCTGAATGACGTTTTAGATGGAGTCAGTAGGAGCTTCAGATTGATTGTGTTGGGCGATGTATATGGTTGGATAGGTGATCAGGAAAAAGATGGTATAACAAGTAAATTTGGGGTGATGGGAGAAAATGAAAATGGTAGGAGGGTGATTGATTTCTGTGAGGAAAGAGGTATGTATGCAAATAATACTTTCTTCAAACACAAAAATTTTCATAAGTATACTAGAGTTGGTGTAAGTAGATATGGTATTGAAGTGAAAAGTATGATTGATTTTGAGTTGGTGAAGAAGATGTTGAAACATGTGATGGATGTTAAATCAGAGAGAGGGCTGGGGATGAGATTATCGGATCATTATGTTGTTTTATGAAAGATTAAGTTTAAGCTTGGATGGGGAGGAAAGAGGTAAGGAAGGAAGTTGGCAGAATTAAGAATGAGAAATTAAGTGAACAAGGTAATAAGGAAAAGTATTTAAGAGCTCTTGCGAATGAATTAGTTGAATGTGAACAAGATGAAACCGAACAAATCTGGGCACAAATGAAGGAAGCCTTTGTTAGTAGTGCAAGATAAGTATGTGGGTGTGCTAAAGTAGGAAGTGACAATCTCCACAGTGAATGGTGGAATGAAGAAGCGATGTAAGCGGTTAAAAGTAAAGAAAGAGTTAGATAATAATTCAAAAACAAATGATAGAGGTCAAAAAAAGAAAAGATCATTTAGGAATAATTAAGGAAAAGAGAGATCTAAACATGGGATAAAATAAGATAAATGGAACAGTTTGGAAGGATGTCGAGGGACTTTCAAAGGAATAGCTCTGGATGGGCCGCCAGAAATGCTAAGGAATAGAAACAGGGCAATTTACATAGAATAATAAATATGGATCCGAAACAGATCATGAAATTATGGAGAACACTTCAAAGATCAGATCAAGGGTCTTGATAACGGTGATAAAGTGGTTTCTCTCGACGAGTTACGAAGAAATTTTAGGGATAAATTGCAAGGGAGGGTAATGGGTAGGGTGAAAGTTAAAGAATGGTAAATCTCCAGGCATATTACTGGTGAAATGATCAAAGAATGGAGGGGATGGTGATTGAATAGATTTGGAAGTGAGCAACAAAGCGTTTGTAAGAGTGTAGTTCCCATGAGGGTGGAGGTAGTAATAGTAGTATAGTATTTACCCATATATAGAAGGGTTAGGATGATAAGGGGAACTGTAAAAACTATAGGGGAATTAGTTTATGGAGCGTTGTAGGGAAGATATATGCTGGTATTTTGGTCGAAAGAGTAGGTCGAGTGACTGAGGGATTGATTGGTGAAGAACAAGGTGCATTTAGAGTGGTAGAGGATGTGGATCAAATATTTACATTGAAGCAAATGATTGAAAATGAGAGAAAGAATAAATTATATTTAGGTTTTATGGATTTTCAACAGGCGTATAACAGGATTAATAGGGAAGCTCTGTGGCAAGTGCTATTGATACATGGTGTTGGTGGCATGGTTCTGAATAGAATCAAAAGTATGTATGACGATAGTGAAGGGTGTGTAAGAATAAATGGAGTAGAAAGTTATTGGTTTAATATTAATAGCGGGTAGGCAGGGATGTGTTATGTCTTCTTGATTATTTAATTTTTTTTATATATGGAAGGGTTATGAAAGAATTATAGTTGGAGTGGCATGGGAGGGTGTTAGAATGATGGAGAATGGAAGGGAGAGGAGGGTGCCATGCTTATTGTATGAGGATGATTTGGTTTTGTGGTGAGTGAAAAGAGTTTGAGAGAGTTGGTGGGGGGAGTTGGAAGGTTATTGTAATGGGAAGAGTTTGAGAGTAAATGTGGACAAATAAAGTCAACGTGGGATTAACTTTCCTCTGTAAAAATAAGACGTGTATTGGAGAGAAATGGTGAAAAACTAAGAATTTATAATGGCTGATGTGTAAAGCAGGTGTGTTGATTGATATGAAGACAATTTGTATATCTGTATAAAAAAAAGGCAGAAGGAGATTGATGAAAAAAAGCGTTGCGAATTAAGGCTAGACACACCTTTCTAAGAATGTCTCACAACTTCACTGGTATTTGAAGAAAACTGTCGAATTGAAAGCTTAGTTTAAAGATTAACTTTATGAGCCATAACGCAGTGTGACATATAGATGCATTTGGATAGACACCGTCTTTTATAAAGTACGTTTACACAGCGAGCTGCGTGCTCACACGTCATAGGTGCGGGCAGCATCATACACTTTGAGGCAAGTCAATGTTTTTGGACCAGTTGGTTAAAATGGAGTTTTAAATTGATCAGAAAATCACGCTTAGTATTGATTCTGCGCTGTGAGAAAGTGGGATCTAACAAAGTCCCCAAAATCGTTTTTCTTTTATATTCCCGTCATATTCATGGCGCAAAATGAGAGCTAATTGAAATTTGTTTGATATATCAGAGGTTTTCATCTGCGATTATGCCTATAAAGCTAGCTTGTGAAATCTCTTTTAATATGTGCATTCTACATATTTCAAAGACAAAGAAAGGTTAAAAAAAAATCATGTTTGTACCATAGTTTGAAGTCTTATTTAAAAACGTTAGAACTTTTTAAGTGATCTCTTAAAGTTGGATCTAACAAAGAATGTATTCTATTAAGGAGTTTAAAAACGCGTCCAGGATTACATAGCAATCTAAAAACACCAGGATTCATAGAATCAGGGGAGTTCAAGACTTGCACAAAATTTGCATCGGTTTTGAATAGTGTTTAGTAACATTGGATCTCACATTCAAATCATAAATTTCTGCTGCAAGATTGCTGGCTATTGCTGCAATATGTTTGCTTTTATATTTATGCTTTCTCTTAATGCTGTATAATTGCATTCTCTCATTTCCATTTATATGATTTACAGAAGCTTGATGTTTTCCTATTTTGACGGATAGATGGGCTAAATCAATCATTCCAATTACTAGTTTACGGTTATATCAAATAGCGAAACATGGGGAAAGTACAAAATATACCCTTTTCTCTGAGGAGCCGCAGAGAGCCATTTGTGTCTCTTATATAAATCCACGTTAAGTTTTCGAGAGTACAAACACATCTGAAAACAACCATGATCTGAGTTACATTTTTATTATTTGGCACTGTAGCAATAGAAAACTCTTTTATTTTCAGATTGCTGCTTTGAAACAACTTGTCATTAACTATATGATATCTAAGAAATTCTAATAAATAAGAAGATTAAGCTATAAATAAGGAAAATGGCTTTTAATAAACGAAAAAAGGTATATAAAACGATTTAAACAGACTGTAAACGAAAAATCAAACAAAAAAGTATAACAAAGTATTTACGATGACACTAACAAACTACAATTATTGATGGATTCGATGCTGCTCGCTACTGATAGAAGATCAATGTAAAAATTAACAAGACAACACTATCAATATAGTATATATATGATAAATATGTAGTATAGTACTATAGTAGTATATTTCCCATATATTAGTACTAGTATATATTAGTACTAGTATTTGACTCATATATACTATAATACTATATATAGCTATTATGATATAGATATAGCATCAAACTAAATAACTACATAATAATGCCAAGCTGTAACGACGACACTTACGCCGAGGCCGATCATTAAGAATCGCTCGCAAAAGTGAATATTGTTTATAGAGATCTCTTCTATCATCGCCTGTGCAGACGTAATAATATTTCACATACTATTGGAGCTATCAGGAGCCGATGAATGATATCCGCTGCGCCAACACGCTCATATTGCTTATATAACATAGGAAGGTTTCAAAAACTACGTACAACCGAGACGAAGTAGTGTTTTATATTACAATTATCTTCTTATTAGGATGAAATTGTCATTACGGTTTCTGCTTATTGACAGAGAGTTCTTAAAATTTACCATTCAACATTGATTATGATAAAAACATGGAGTCTTTTATGTAGTGTCTTTCTAATTCAGCAAATTTCTCTTCTTTTTAGTGAGGAGGAGCGATCGCTCCATCGCTTCGCTATGCACGCGGAGTGACTACTGGCATATATGATTACTATACTACTAATGATATATTATATATCATTACTAATATATATTCATATATATTATAATATACTATAATTTATATATAATAATATATCATAGTATAATATATACTATATACTATAACATTATCAAATATGTATAATAATTTGCTATATATAAATATTATATATATATTATATATATACTATACTATATTAGCTATATATAGTTAAGATGTATATTATTATTATTATAGTATAATAATATTATATGATATATATAATACTATTTATATATATATATATATATTATATAATATATATATTACTATATATTAGTAATATATATGATATTATATATATTACTATATAATATATATAGTATATAATCAAAGATGTGTGTGTGAGTGAGTGGGTGTGTGGGTATTCATAGAAAGAGAGGCATTGATGACCGTCAACGAACAGCATTAATTCCTAGAAAAGCACGTTGGTAAAATTTGTACAATGTATTTTTAAAAAAGTCTATCGATAGCAATTATCTTTACAATTTTTATTTAAAAAAGAAAAGATCGCGCTCTTCTATCATTCTGAATTGAGCCCAAATTCATATGTAATCACTTTAATAATTAACATCTTGTCGATCCGCCGCATAATACAAAGTCTTTCTTCGCATCGGAAAGCATTCTACAGAGCGAGAACAGTCTTGCTCTTTCCAATGGTGTTTCTAAGAAAGGTTTTAATCCCTTTTTAAAATAGAAAAACAGCGTCTGTTCGGAGTAGTTGTCATCAGGAATGGTTATTAAAAAGCAATTTTAATAGTTTCACACTTTCACAAAAAGTGGCTTCCAAGTGATTTTCTGTAATAAAATCAAATAAAGCTATGGCTCCGACATAGAAGGAAATTCTTCTAGGCTATATATTATACGATAGGTTTCTGCTGCGTAAGTTTGTTTTAGTGTAGATGCAAAGGTTACACTTTAACAGGTTTCATTTAATTTTGCCAGGAAAGCATCGGAACCATAACTGAGGGAAACATTTCCCGGCAGAAATGAAACATGGCAACAATTAGAATGTCCTGAAAATGTAAATATCTATCTTTTTCATCTGGACAATAATTCTGTCACATATCTCTTTAGCCTTTCGATTTAATTCGGAGATATCCGTTTTTTCTGTCTCTTTATCGCATAGTTTTGTGTTGCTCTCTGGGACCTGCTTCCACTTAATTAACACACAATTTTGCCTTCTCAAAATCTAATCAATGAATCATCTTGATCACTGAGGGGATCAGTGACCCTTTTTTGGCAGCCGGCCATTAAAAAAAGTCTACGTGAGGCACGTTATGAATTTAATGAAGAAAAAGGTTGTCGAGTAAAAAAGAAAATTATTAACCTAATAATTCATTAAATGTTGAACATTAACGCAAGTGTTAATGTGGGTTGTGTACGTCTTAGAAGATTCATCCGCCAGTTTTAATAGTAATATTCAAAAATTCTTACTTATTATCGTGCATGATAGTTTTCAGAAAACATACAGGGATCCCAAGTACTGACGCCGGTTGGTTTTCTGGAATAAGCAGAACCAAATGTGCATATGCCTGTGAGAGATTAGCAACAAATATATCGATGAGCGTTCTGTTACATGATGGCGGCATTGCCATCAGCTATTAGCTAAATTAAGCCGTGAATGAAGCATCGTACAGTGGTACGATATACTTCAGCTCTTGGATAAATATTTATGTTTTCAAATAAGCCTGAACTCCCACCAGATGAGCCTCTCATAACATTAGGGCCATCGTAAGTATTCGTGATATTATTTATCTTTATGTTCTTTGATATACTAATTTTTGTCCACTAGCAGCCCAAGGCTCAACCAAGATGTCTTTACCGACATTTTTGGTTTGTGATAAGAAATTACCAAATGTTTTCTACAAGCTTGTAGCCTTAGACAAGATGTGATCATAAAAACTACAACGCATGTATCCGGAAATGAAGGTTGGAAATACCATTCAGAGCTGGTTTCATCTGCAATTTGAATAGATAAGGATTCAGATTTTTATTAATATCTCTTATCTATAATCATTCGTGACACATTTCCGAACATAATTTGGAGACAATTCGTATTGTATTTAGAAGTTGCCTTTGAAAACAGTGGCTCATCATCCTAAAATGTAGCCTTAATGAATTAATCTTAATTCAGCACCTGGAGCGTTTGCAATAACCCTCTAAACAACGTCCTGGATTCGTTGAAATTACAGTTTCCGTTAAGGCTTCCTCCTTAGGGCCAAACTCAAATGCTCCACAAAATTTAATGCAGTTTATGATAATATTCATGACTGTATGCTATTGTTTTTACATTCTCATTATGCCTTAGCTATAGAGTTTTGTTAGCAGTGTTTTCAAGATTTAATTTCCAAGAAATGAAAAGCTTAGGTCATTTTTCATGTCTACCTTTGTATTTTTTCTTTCCGTGTTTTTTTTTCTTTGGCATTGCTGAGCAAATGATTTATATCTGTTACACCTGTCTTAGTCCATGTATCTTCTCCTCCAAACAACAGTAGTGAGGAAAAACAGATATAAAGGAATTATACTCTTCTAGCAAACCAAAAGCACATCATGCTTTTCAATAAAAAT
>JABUQX010057974.1:25000-33477 GCA_015478945.1 Trachelipus rathkii
TCAAAGATGAGCAGGATTTCAGAAAAATATTAAGGATGTGTTCTAACTCTTTCCTGTTACGGAATAAATTCGACAAGCTTCAGAAAGAAGAGGGGAAAGGAAATATAAAGAAATTGTCTGCTTTCTAGCACGTCTGTAATGAATGAAAGTGCAACTCTTGTCAGCAGGGAGGGTAAAGGTTGAGTTATGATGGGGCGCCTCAGGGGTGGTGGAAGACAGTTTGCCAAGCTCAGTCTGCAAGCTCCAGGATGCCAGCTTTGAGGACGCACTGGTAGGAATATTACTTCCAGATATCTGTCTCCTACTTGGCTTTAGTTAAGTCAGAGAGTGCTGGGAAGAAACATGTGTTAATAAGTTGAGGAAAGGCGGGAGAGGACGATCGAGGCGTCTGGATACGTCGTTGAGAGAAGAATCGTTGCTGTGTATGTTGGCAGAGTATTCGGCAAGAGTGTAGTCAGGCAAATAATCTTTTCAAGCTTTAGCAGAAGTTAAGAGGACATGGGTAGATTACTGACAGAGATTACTGCCCGTTTTTTCTTGGGTAAAGAGAGAGTTGATATATATTATATATAATCTTAGTAGTATATTATTATATATTATTCCATCCCCAAGAAAATGTACTTATTATATAGTGAATTTATAAATATATTATATGATATTTTTTAATACGTAGTATATAAATATATATTATAGATGTATTTATTATATATTAGTGTGCTATTATACTAGCTATATATATATAATAGGTTATGTATATTATTAGTATTTTATTATATATATCCTTATTATTTATAGCGGTGTCCCAGAATGAAATGGCGCCACTTCGTATGCGGGTACATTGATGGATAATTAATAGGAGCATATTATTATTCTATACTTGAATGCTCGGTAACGCTTCGTTACGGAGTTACTAGCGATGGAGCCAACCTAAGAAGGTCAATACAAGTCAACTGATGACATGATTTTTTTCCCCTCTTAAATATTTCTGAACTTGTATTTGAAAAAGTATTGATGTGACGCTTGAAATATTAAAATCTTTTTACAGACATTTAGTTGTATTTATATTGATATATAGTTTTCTTTGAAATTTCCATCCTATTGCTATTATTGATCAAATGAACAATTTCTTATTCATTTAATGGTGGCGTTCCACAGGGTTCTGTTTATTTAGATTACATTCATGCTTTTAAATAATGATCCTTTTATATGTTCATCAAAATCCTTAATCGTTTTGACACCATTGAATGCCTTTCTGATCTTCTTCTACTCATATCGTTTCAGTTTACTTCCAACTTTATATGCTTTCTAAAAGTTGTTAAATAGGTAGTAATAAAAAACAAATCAAAATCATAAAAAGATTTTTAAGGGTATAACTGGTTGTAACTGTTTATTATTATTATTATTATTATTATTATTATTATTATTATTATTATTATTATTATTATTATTATTATTATTATTATTATTATTATTATTATTATTATTATTATTATTAATATATTATTATTATTATTATTATTTGGTCATAGTGTAATAAATTATATGTTTTATAAAAGCTTTAATTTAGTAAATATCTTTGGATTACCTTATTTAATTTATATTATATATATAATATTATATTATATTAATCTTACATTGTATTATATTTTTTTATTATTTGATTTATAATATATAAACTTAAATGACTTCATGGTCGAAAACTCTTTGCTCTTAGTTCCACAGAAACAAACAATCCAATCACAGATCGTTCATCAATTATCATAAATATTCTCACAAATTTTTCAAAATTCTTGGGGTAATCGCATCAACTTTTCTCTGGGCTCCCCCCCTACCCCCCTCCTCCTCCTCTCACGTACCAAATTCAACACCACTAAATTATCAAGATTGTTACAAAGTGAATAAAAAATAAAACAAAATTTCTTTTTTATTTATTTTTCCATTGTTAAAATATAAAGAATAGAATTTATCATCAACAATCAGTTATTTTGGAATCGAAACAAAAATGTTGAAATTTCGAAATGGAAAAGTTGACAAAAATGGGGAAGGGGGGGGGGGAATATGGAAATTTGAACAAAGTATTTTAAACGTATTTTGGCTATTATGAAAACATAAACAATATTTACCAGTATAAGAAATATAATATATTATATTAATATATATATTTATAATTATTTATATTATTTTATATTATATATATATTTGGTAATCGTAACTTATAATTTATACTAAGTATATTCTTTATTCTATGATATACTATATATTCTAATATATATAGTATAATATGATGAGTAGTATGATATCTGGTATTAGTATGATATAGTATTATAGGTATAGTATATAATATTAAGGGGGGGTTTAATAAAATTGCTGGGTTAAAATAAAATATAAAGTTGGGGCGGTTTTTTTTTAAAGTACTCCTCAGATAAAATGAATAGTAAATTTAATGGGTAACTCTGTAACAAATTTATATATACTATATATATTTATATATAGTAGTAGGGTACCCATTTTGTAGTATTAGTATATATAATATTATTATATATAGTAATACTATTATATATATAATTATTATATATATTTCAGAGGTATGTCGTAACCGATTCATTTAAATTATACGAGTAAATTGAGATACAGTCTGTAACAAGTTTAATATATATATATTATTATGTAGATGTTTGGGATATATTATATATTATATATATTATATATATATATATTATAGTTTATATATAATTATATAGTATATTATACTAATATACTATAGTATAGTAATATAGTAGGTAAGTATTAGTGTATGAGCAATTCGATATGAAAATGGTGAATAAATTAATGATAGGCTGTAAGCAATTGGAATATATATATTAGCTATATATATCTTTATTATATTTATAGTATATAGTATCGTATAACTATATCGTTATAAGTATGGTAGATATTATTATATATAGGTATGAGTTAATTATAGGTATAATATTATATAACGTTATATATGTATAGGTATTTATTTATATTTAATGATTTATGATTTAACGTGGTGAACAAATCATAAAAATATAATAAATTAAATAATACGCTTGGTACCAAATTGAAATATATAGGTATAGTATATAATATATATCTATATTAATTATAATATATATAATATATATATATATACTATATATGTAATAAGTTATATACTAATATAATATAGTTATAATATAGTATATAGTAAATATTTAGTAGTAGTATTTCTATTATATATATATATATATAATATATAATACTATATATATATAAATATATATAATTATATAGTATTTATACCGTATATATATATTATATAATATATAATATATATATAGTATATATATTATATTGATGTATATATATTTAGTATTATATATATTATAGATATATTTAGTATATATAGTATATATTATATATATATAGTAATATATATAGTATACTATAATATATATATATATATAGTATATATATTATATATATCTTATTTATATATATATTATATATATATATAGTATAATTATATATATATATATTATATATATATCTATATATATAGTAACATATAAGTATATAGTATATATATATATATAGCCATACCCAAACAATATCATTTTTAACCCAAATGTTCTATCATGTGTAAAAAAGTAAATATATTGGACTAATATTCAATACGAGAGTCGATTTCATTTTGAAAATTCCTTTAAATTCACATAAATAAGAAAACTTTTATTTAGCTTGAATCCTATTAGTTTTTATTATTATTTAATTATCGCTCCAGATTATTTATTATAGTTATTAATATTATTTATTATTATTTTAATTATTATTATTATTATTATGTATTATGATTATTATTCTTTGTGATTCATTCCCTCTCGAATCTACCACACCCCACTGCATCCACCTGTCAATGACACTACAGACCGCACCGAGCACTGAATTGTGTCCAGCCCGCACCCCGCACGTGGGCCAACCATTATATATATAGTGATATAGTTCAATATAATTATATACTGATATTATATCTAATAAAACTCAACACTAAATAGTATATATTATATATATATATATATATATTTATATCCTATATATTATAGTATATATATATATTATTAGTATATATGTATATGAATATATATATATATATATATATATATATATATATATATATATATATATATATATATATATATATATATATATATATATATATATATATATATATAATATAACCTCCAGAGGTCTACATATATCTAAAGTTATTTAAAATAAAATCAAAATCGAGATTAATTGAAGACATGATCCGAAAAACCGAGTTTGAATGTAATATCACGGAAGTAGGAAGATAGATTCTGAAGTCTCAAGACTTTACTATTGGAGTATGAAGTGCAAGAATATTCTATTGGAGTATATGCAAGAATGATAATAAAGGTTAAGTTTAAGGTCACCGAGAAAAGATGGAGCTGTGTGGAAAGGTGTATTGCCCGTAGGCTCATCAAAGGTGGAGGTATGGAGGCAGCAAATTAAGAAGAAAGTTTCATTTTAAAAGGGATAGTATACAGAAAGTAATGAGCCAGTTTGATTTTAATGAAGGAATTGATGGAAGTTAATGAACGCAGGAGAGTTTATAATATTGCGAAAAGCTCAGGTCTCTTCACTTTTAATGAAAGCTCTATGTGTGAACATAGGACAAAAATTATCTTTACACTAGGCCACCAAAATTAGGTGGAAAGGAAATACAAAGTATTTTAAGGACATAAGAAGGCTTGAGTTATGTGCTTTCGAAGGTATTTTACTGTAGTGTTTTAGTATTTAAGATGTTTTACTGTACTGTTTTAGTATTTAAGATTACTTCAAGTAGACAGATAAAGATGCGATGTTGGTTCTTTAAGCGTTCGAAGACAATCATGTTGTCTCTGTTCTAAATTGAGGCAGGAGAAATTTTAGAGATCAGTTGCTAAGAGGTGAGCAGTTAAGAGACCACTCTACTAGCGTCAACTATTTGGTACTATATAGGTAGGAAGATTTTCAAATTTAAAGATTAAATGAAGCATGGAGTTCTTGGTATAAGAAAGATCAGGTGATATAAAGCAGAAAAAAAGAGTTTAGGATGGAAATAAACCTTGAGGAACACCACCATCGATGGATTTAAATGATGAACGGTAGCAGTCTATAACAGCAGTTATATATATATATATATATATATATATATATATATATATATATATATATATATATATATATATATATATATATATATATATATATATATATATATATATATATATATATATATATATATGCTTCAGTTTTCTATATATATATATATATATATATATAAAGGAAATCAGAAAATAAGCTACAGAGAGAATTTTAGATATCAAAATAGGGAAAGTTTAGAAGACAAAGCATTTTATCACACTTTTAAAAGCTTTCAATATATCTAATACCCCAGAAAAGGATTCCACCAAGATATTGAAGTGTTGAGGACCAATTGCAATATAGAGAGAAAGGAGTTAACCAGTAATGAGTTCTCTACGGAAACCATTCTGGTGATCTGATTAGACTAGAAAAATTAAAGTGTTACTAAATCCTGTTGTTAAGAATGAATTCTAAAAATTTTTAAAGGCTAAAGGTTCTCTTTATTCTGCGCAAATTGATTGAACGCATGCTTCCAGCGGGAAAATATCAAAGTTAATAAAGAGAGGCAAGAGGAGCAGTCTCAGAAAACGCAAAATTTGAAAACCAGAGAGGGGATGCTCTTTACAATTATTCACCTTCTTAGTATTAATCTTGGAAGGGACAAAAATTATGCTCACACAAGCATACAACACACAAACACATTCACACATATATACACACAGGATATATATATATATATATATTTATATATATATATATATATATTATATATATATATATATAAATATATATATATATACACATATAACGATATCTTTATGCTTTAACCTTATATATATATATATATATATATATATATATATATATATATATATATATACTCTTCTATTCGCTGCTCTCTATATCTTCGGTGATGGACCGATCTGTTCCGAATTCGGATTCAGATCCAAATTCGATTCGTTTTACTTTCGAATCGATTCCAAAGTTCTGGTCAAAGTAGGTCTGGACTAAATTCAGATTCGGATTCGGATTCGAACCACGCAGTTCAGTTCAGTTCAGATCAGGAGTTAACTAGTTCGGATTCGGATACGAACATTTTACACATACGGATTAGGATTTGGGCTCGATTCGAATCGGATTCAAAATCCGCATCTTTCTTGTTTTCTACAGGGATTTCAAAAAAATCATAAAAAAAAAAAAAAACGAAAACAATAAAATTGCATCACCATTTAGGAGCCAATCACAGGAGTGCTGTAAGAGCCAATCAAGATGCATATTTCTATTATTATTGGCTAATCATAACGCCATAGGAGAAATAGTTACTCCTGAAACATTGGAAAAACTGATAATTTATAGAGAATATATGTTAAAAAAAATTATTTAATTTTTTAATAGGATATTATTATGTTAATTATGAAATAGTTAATAAATTGCAATATTTAGTTAATTAACTTTTTTTAAAAATTATAAAAAGGCAAGCTTAAGAATTAAAATTCCATTTTATAGCAGTTAAAGCTTAATAGAAATTATTTAATAATATATATATATATATATATATATATATATATATATATATATATATATATATATATATATATATATATATATATATATATATATATATATATATATATATATATATATATATATGTTCTATATATTACAAACTATATATATCTTCTTCTTATCTTTACTCTTCACATATATATGGTCAGCCTCTAGAAGAGCCACAATCCGTATCTCAAAAAAAACTACAATAGCTACCGGGAAAAGAATACATTGTTAGAATGCTGGTAAAAAATTTTATAGGAAACTGTTTAAAAAAAAAACTACAATAGCTACAGGGAAAAGGGAAAACATTTTGGAATCCTGGTAAAATTTTAGTCAGGAAAATGAAAAAAAATTATTGTTAATAATTATAGTAATATGAGGAAAAAAGCTTATTTAGAGACCTTTTATACGGTACTCGTTAAAATAAATAGGCTTTCTAGTATAGTTAATTTTTTTTTTAACTAAAGAATACCCCAAGGGTATACCGCACCGATGGCAGGAGTCGGGGTCTCTCGGCCTTCCGGGAACTACGGGGTAGGACTATTTCCCCCACTCGGGGAGGGTCTCGGAACCCGCGCTCTTTGGGTATTTGGGTGTCGCAGGTACCATCCACCCCTCCTACTGGGTATGGAAAACGTTCCCCATATATTGGTAATACCTTTACAAATAATATATATATATACTCTGTCCCCCGCCGGCTCGAGCTCCCTAAAAAAAAAGCAAATTTTTTTTTTTTTTCCTAACTAAAATTTTAAAAGGATTCCAAAAATATATTCCTTTTCCCTGTAGCTATTGTTTTTTTTTTTCAGTTTCCTCGATAAAATTTTAGCAGGATTCCAACAATGTATTTCGCACCAATAATATTGTAGTTTCGAAGACTATAGATTAATATTTCTTCCCAAAACTAACTATATATATATATATATATATATATATATATATAACAACTATATATATATATATATATATATATATAACATATATACTATACTATATATATATATATAACATATATATATGGGAAATATATATTTTTACTAGGTCCTGCTGCTATATATATATATATATATATATATATATATATACTCCTCTATCCCAAAAGTAAGTTTACTGAATATCTCTCTTTCTGCTCTTCTATGCTGCTATGCAGGAGGTTGAGTCACCGCCTCTCATACGAGAGGGACGCTTGTTCAAGTCCTTCGCGTAGCAGTTGGGTTTTATCTACCTGGGGGCAAGAATTAAAACTTGAGAACACGTTGGTAGCGCTGGTTTGGGATAGCCGTCCTTAAAGTTCGATTTCCTGCAATTTTGTGTTACCCCTGCATAGGGATAAAGCACGTTAATAGGTAGTTATATATATATATATATATATATATATATATATATATATATATATATATATATATATATATATATATATATATATATATATATATTATATATATATATATATATATATATATATATATATGGCGTATATGAGATGAGATGAGATGTTTTAGAAAATGGATAAAAAAGAGAGGTGAGTTGGAGAGAAGAGAATATGTAGAGGCTCGGCGAGAGTCTGATAGAGTGAAAAGGATGGAAAAGGAAACCACCTGGGAAAAATCGGAAACGAGTTGGAAGAAGATGTGACAGGCGTAAGAAAGCTGGTTTTTAATATAGCTTAGAATTACAGGAAAAGCTCGACACCAATGGCACGAGCTATAAAGGGCGAAAACGGAGTCCTAATAGTAAACCAAAGGGAGATTGACGAGAGATGGAGGAGATTCTTC
>JABUQX010057975.1:0-5000 GCA_015478945.1 Trachelipus rathkii
GCATTCTTTATAGGAACAATCTTTAAATGCAAATCCGCAAGCGAATATTTATCCGATCTTTCTGAAATTTTGTATGGATTCCCATTTCAGTTAGCCACAACTACTTTTACCTTACGATCTTTGAAAATCAAGAATATAGGCTTATTTTGGTAAAATATTATTTTTAGACTCAAATGGAAGGTTTATAAAATAGCTTTGGCAATAACATCCCAGGCATAAAATGGGTAAGAGGGTTTCTCAAGGGCAATATTATCTATATTATTTTGACAACACAGGGATGTGTCAAAATATATTTACTTTGAAAGTGAGCAGATATCACTCAGGCCTTTCCTTGTTGAGAAATATTTTACTAAACTTCAAACAACACTGTCTGGTGTTCCGTCTTCAAACATCATAAACTATTTATTATAAAACTAATCTGGTTGATGATCATACTACCCTACTATACATGTTTAATATTTTATAGTATGACCAAATTGCCAATTCCTTTGAGTTTAATTTTACAATTATACAACTAATTTGTGGTTTAATTAATTGCTAAAGATAATGTTTTTACCAAATTATATTACTGTATTTTTTTTTATATAAATAAGAACACCTATACTTCCATACAGTACTCTAATATTATAATACACTAATGTTTATAAAATGAAACCTAGGTTATCATAGTTTATCAAAATAAACACTTTAAATGATGATTCTTAGTGATATGAAATTGAAGTGGACCTATTTGCCCCACCCCCAAAAATCATTGGGCAAATCAGTCCACATTAATTATTGGCTTGTAACATTTCTCATATATTATATATGCTTATATAATTTATACTAATTCTACTCCAAAGGAAAACATTAAGAATCTAAAGAAAATTTTTTGAAAAATAAAAATAAAAGCACCATAACTTAGCATTTTGAGTACCCCCGATTTTGGACCGAAATTGCTGAACACACTTTTACGGCAGGGGTGTCCAACCCTGGCGCATGCGCCAAACTTGGCGCATTGCACCAAACTTGGCGCATTGGATGGATTATACAGTTGGCGCATTGCTACGGGCTATTTTTTTGGGAGATTTTTATTTTAACTGGGCAACATCAGCCTATTTCTTACAAATTATTTAATGAAAACTAAAAATATCATTTTATTTTCCAGAATTTGTTAAATCTGCAAGATATGAATAAGAAGGTATGTAACAAATATCGTAATGTTTATGCATTTTATTTTGTAGCGTCGACTCATATTCAATATATTTTCCCGCCAAAATTCATATTAAATTTCATATTAAATTCATATTAAATTACCTTGTAATAAAACATTCGTCAATGATCATCATTTGAAATTTTGTGTTTATCAGTGATAGTGAGGTAGTGTTCTCTCATATTTCTTAAATTACTTGATTTTTATTTTTTCATCAGCAAGCATATTAGAAATTAGTGCTGTATTTTTTAAATCAAAGAATTCTTAAAATATAATTAAATGGAAAATCGCATTCTGATGATTTTCTTTATATATATATATATATATACTAATAATATATATATATATATATATAGTTATATATCTATATGATAGACGGTGATGAGTATAATAATATATATATCTAATATATAATATATATATATAGTTATATAGTCTCCATTGTATATATATATATATATATATATATATATATATATATTAGTATATATATTATTATATATTATTATATATATATCAGTATATATATAGCATCTGAACTCGTCTGTGAAATATTTGGGCGCATGGTATGAAAGAGGTTGGCCCCACCACCTGCTTTACGGTATATACTGGTATATATATATATAGGTATTATATATATATATATATAATAATATATATATATATATATATATATATATATATATATATATATATATATATATATATATATATATATATATATATAATTATATAATATATATAAAATATATATATATATATATATATATATATATATATAATTGTCAAACTATAAAACTATTAAATTTTAATAAATAATAAATATATATAATAATTTGAATATAAATACTGGTATATATAATATATATAATATATATATATATATATAGGCAAATGTAGAATGTAGATAAAATAGATTTTAATTGCTTTTCACAAATTTAAAATGACTTCAAATTTAATGTTACCTTTTCAAAAGATGAAAATGATTGAAAGAAAATTGTCTTTACAGGAGACAAACTATAATTTTTTATTATAAAAACTGGTAATGGACATTTCAGTAATAGTAATTTTGACTATTTTCAGAAATCTGTAATTACTGGTAAAAAATGACAATTTTGAACCCTAGTTACAACAACACATACCTTGACCTATTCAAACTTAAATTTAATCATAAGAATTCTAGTACTCACACAAACAAAATCTACCATAGCTCTGTGGCACAAGTCACTCATCAAAATCACAACTCCTTCTCTCCCCCTCTCCACTCCAGCACACAACCATTTCATACCACACCACTCATCTTCACCATTTTCTTTCAGCCACAGCAAGCAAATCAAATTTACCCTTTCTAAATACATTGATCCCCTCTCTCCTCTTCTCCTAGACATTTATTCCTCTGACGTTCCATGTACCCAAATGATTCATACAATTTCGCTGAAAAATAGCAGGTCACTTACGGCAATCAGGACCATGTCCAAGGCCTGCAATAGCATACCTAGCAAGAGATAAGTGGTAGTGGGCAGCTAACCCAACTATCACTGTCCCTTTAATCGCCTTCTATGACAGGCAGAACATATGCTGTGGGCAATTCCTTCTCACCCACATACAGGGATATAAGGTAATGTCTGGAATAGGAGGGTGTATATGAATGCAAGCAAGAAAGGCAACCATTGGGCATTGGAATGTCATGAGAAATACCCTACCCAATGGGGAGTACTTCTATCGCTTTGAGTGTACTACTATATATATAGGTTCTTTTCCGTTAAAGCCCCCACATCGATATTTCGATTATTTCATTAAACTATCGATCCCTATTATTTTATTTAATAAATATAATAAATTTTTTTTTTATAAAATGTGAAGTAACATTTTCATTTATTTTTGTTCTTTTATAGTTTTTATATTTTAAATAATTCTTTATTTTCAAAAATTTTGTAATAAAATAAAATAATAAATTTATAAATTCATTCTTTCACTGCTGGGAAGACTACAATGATATTTCAAAAATCAAAAACATGGATTGTAAACATTTAAGGGTGAATCATGCAAAAAATTTTGCAAATCCCAATAATGGTTTCAAAAGTTATTATTCTTTAATTTTTTTGTTTTAGGTTAGTAGGTTTAGGTTAAGTTAGGTTAACTTACGTACCTAACCTAACCTAACCTAAATTTCAAATGTTGAAATTTAAGAAAAAATGTACTTTTAATAGTCCTAAATTTACATTATTTTGAAATATTTAAGAAAAACCGTAATTTTTTTTTAAAAAAAGAAAAGTTTTTTCATATTAGATAATCAGAGGGGAGTCAAAACGATTTTAGACCTTTTTTAAAATAAAAAATTTTAAAAATATTAAAATGTAAAAGGACCAAAAAATAAATAAAAATGAACTTCACATTTTTATAAAAAAAAAATTATTAACAATTTTATTAAATAAAATAATTAGGGATAGATAGTTTAATAAAATAATTGATATATCGATGTGGGGGCTTTAACGGAAAAGAACTATATATATATATAATATATATATTATATATATAGTATATATATATCTACCCATATATATATATAATATGATATATTATATAATTTTTTATATATAATTTATATATATATATATATATATATCTATATATATATATATATATATATATATATATATATATATATATATATATATATATATATATATATATATACCGTCATCCGGGGGAAAAGGATTCATTTTTTAGGTTTTTTAAGAAAATAGTAAGTTGCCAAAATTCCATTTTTTATTTTTTTTAACAAAAATAAATGATAAAATAAAACATTATTTCCATACCAATACTATGCTAAAATATGAAAAAGAAACTTGCATTACAAATATAGTTATTTTGAACTTTTACAAAAATAGATTGCAAAAATTTGTTGTGGGGTAAAAGGGTTCACATACATGGGTGAAATGGGTTCACTAACATTTAAATATACTTTGGCACATTTAAACCTTCGAACTCTTGACTTTTAAAATAAAAGGTTCCTTTATGTAATTCATGGTTAAGAATTTTTGAAATTTCATGTAATTGGACACAACTTATGTCCACAAAAATTTTGGGGGGGTTCACCATCTTATACTTAAATGCATTATCTCACATTTAAACCTTCAAAATATTTACTTTCAAAATAAAATGTACCTTTACAGAGGTCATGCTTAAGAATTTTATAACTTATAAAGAAATTTAGAAATTTCTAAATAAATTTAGAAATTTATAAAAACCGGTAAATTTAAAAATTTATAAATAAATTTATAAATTTACAAAGAAATTTAGAAATTTATAAAGAAATTTAGAAATTTATAAATTAAATTAAATTTAGAAATATAAATTTATAAATTAAATAAATTTATAAATAGCTATAATATTAAATTTAAAATATTAAATTTATAAATATAATAAAATGAAATGTTTGAAAAATAATGGTTATATTATTTATAGTTATGGTAAATTTACATATTTACTAAAAAATAATTGAAATAGCCTATTTAAATACAAAAAAATACATTTCTAATAGGTGAACCCTTTTACCCCATAATGTGAACCCTTTTACCCCACATTCAAAAATGTTTTTTTTTAAAAGAGTGTGCTAATCTAAATATTAAGATCATTAAAAAAATACATGCCTTAGTTCATTAATATTTTTTCAAGTTCTTCAACCCAGATAATGATAAATTTTTTTGCCACACTATAAAAAAAATCTTAGAAAAAAATTGGAATTTCCTAAAAAATCGGTATGAAAATTTAAAATTTTTTTTTTGAGTTCTAAATGTCACATATT
>JABUQX010057975.1:12500-50442 GCA_015478945.1 Trachelipus rathkii
GATCTATATAATAGTCACTAAAGATATGTTATTATACAGGGTTCACACTGAAATTTTGAATTTGATTTCCCTGACTTTCCCTGACCTTCCCTGACCAAATTTGCAAATTTTCCCTGACCAGCGTGTTCGTTACTTTTGGCGTATAAAATATCTATTAACCATTATTGCAGCCTATTTTACTCAGTTCATACATAAAATTATTGAAAAATTTACTTTAGAAACTGTTCATCAATAATGTATTAAATTTTAAAAAAAATATTTTATTTTTGTTAGAAAACCGCCCCCCCCCCCCCCCCAGCCCCCCCCCCCCCTCTTTTTTTTTTTTTTTAAAAAAAAAAAACAGTTTTATTTAAAATGCAAAAAGGAAATAAATTAAAAAGCTTACATTAATTGGACTGGTGAATTACGTCCACTGTGATCACAAAAAGTTCTAAAAATGGGGAGATTTAGGTTAACTTTTTTCTTCTCAAGGCATCTAAATTTTTGATTTTATAGCGTCTTCTTCTGTCCAAAGCTTTCAGTTTTTGACATCTTTCTCTGCCTCTTTCAAGTTTATAGACTGTAATGAATAATTTTTCTTTTTTCAAACCTTTTTATCTCTTCTTCTTTCTTTGTTCTGTTTTTGACTTCTTTGAGATGTTCTCATATCTCCTATGGAGCTCTTACATTTGTCAACATTTATATTGAGTGATAGAAACTTTATGAATACTTTCATGAGATCTTATAGCATTTTGCACGGTTCTTTGAGAAATCAGACTATGTTCTTTCCAGAATTTCATCCACTAAAAAAAGTTGCTTAATTTAATAAGAAAACCCTCCTCCAACCTGTCGCATTCCATGCGAAATATATCAGTCCTAATTTAATAATTTGCCAAAATTCCACATAGCATTGATTCCCAATGTTTTTTCCCGAGGTACTACTTGAAGAAGAAAAAAAACTAAATCAAGCTCTTAGGAGACAATCACCCATAAAAAAAGATTTTGAATTTTAATATCAAGGGTAGATGAGCCTTCATTGCAAAAGTAGAGTGTTAATTGTGCTTTTGCTTTCTAGAAATATAGGGGAGCAGGTCCATAGTTAATCACATATTTACATTTCATCGGCCCCATTTTAAAAATTTGAAGCTACCGCACTATCTGGAAACATTAAATTAAATGTTTCTCTTATATCTGCACACGAGTTTAAAGACATTTTATCAATCCCCCACCTTTAATGCCCCAATACTATTTCAGATCCTGTAACATCATTTTTAATGCAAAAAGATGAAACTGATTGGATAAAACAAGAATTTTGGTTGAGTTTATTAAGAAACACACTCAGGGTCATTTAACAATCGGTTGACATGATTTAGAAGTGAGTGGAATGGCATAATTTTTCAAAGTGCACACACTTTTCACTAATTTTGTATTATTAGAACAACAAACGAAAAAAGTTTTTCAAATGATGGGTTCGGTCCTGCTGAGTTTTGATTAAATTCAAAAGAAGTTCCCATTCTTGAATGTGAAACTTTGGCTTGGCGCCCCATGTTAGATAGATCAAAAGTCTTTTTACATACTTTACTGTATGCCTTGGAAGCTATCAGGTCTTTAACCCAACCACCTGATAAACTGTGGGTTCATTTTGACGTCCAACCACTGGTCGTTAAAAGTTAGTTTTTTTTGTTTTGTAATCTATTTTATAATAAATAAATAAATACCTTGCAACTGCACAAAAATCCAAATCACTTCTTCAAACCTCAAAAAAAAAAAACACCTAAAAAGTATAAATCCCCTAAAAAGAAAAGATATAAACAGATTAAGTCATACAGTCTAGTAAAACACATCCATACACTCAATCACCTTCAATTCAAAGGATGTTTGGAACAACCTATTACGAAACAGAATAGGAGAAATAGTAGGTAATTAGTGAAACTAAAAATAGAAAGAAACAGGATAGAAGTAGAATTTATGGAATGTCATTCCTCCCCCATCCTTTTCATCACTTATCAAAATACATCTCTTATTCCACAATTTACAGTAAGGAAAAGAAAAAAAAATATATCAAAAAATGCAACTTGGTCCATGGATGATCATTCTTCATAATGTTTTGAAATTTTAAAATTCCACTGACTTTTTTGGAATTTCAGGGAATTTCCCTGACTTTCGGCATATCTTAAAACGTTTCCATGACTTTCCCTGACCCTAATTTCCTGACCAATTTTTTTTCCCCTGACCTTCCCTGACTTTTCAGAAAGTGTGAACCCGATTAATATAATATATATATATATATATATAATATATATATATATATATAATTATTATATATATATATATATATATATATATAATATATATATATATATAATATATATAATATATATATATATAATATACTATATATATATATATATATAGCTATTATATATATATATATACCGTAAAATACGGGGCAATTCGGTCGCAAAATCCAGGGGTACTCAAAATGCTAAGGTTTATGGAGACTATTTTTTTTTTTTTTTTCAAAAATTTTTTTTTTTTTTTTTTTTAATGTTATCCTTTGGGAGTAGAATTAGTTAGAATTGTTTGGGGAAAAAGATATAGGATTAATGTTAGAAGCCGATAAGTGACGTGGACCGAATTGCCCCACGATTTTGGGGGGGCGGGTCAATTCGGTCCACTTCAATTTTCACATCCCTAAGAATCCTCATTAAGTGTTTTTTATTAATAGAAACTAGATAAGTCAGTTTTCATTTTTAAACATTAATGGTATTACAATATTATTTTAAGAAATTGGGTTGGAAAACGTAAGAAATGCTCGAGTTGCGTTCGTTTTTGTCAACACTGCAAAATCGTAAAAAAAAAGGCTCGCCTACGTACAAGGAATTTCCTTAATCTGTAGGTTGCTATTCTTTTATCTATTACACAGAATAAAGGAAAATTCTTTACGTTTGGTGGAGCGCCTTTTTACGATTTTGGATGTTTGAAAACCCAAAAAAAAAAAATGAAAAAACGAAACGCTGTTTGGACAAAAATGAACGCAAGCTCAAGCGTTTTAGGTCTCTTTTAAAACATAATGGTATAACAATATTATTTTAAGAAATTGGGTTTGAACTAATGAAATGTTCGAGTTTGCGTTCGTTTGTCAATAACGCAAAATCGTTAAAAAAAAAATGAATGCTCACCAAACGTAAAGGAAATTTCCTTAATTCTTTTGTATTCTATATTAACCCAGAATTAAGAAAATTCTTTTACGTTTGGTGAGCGTTTTTTTACGATTTTGCAGCTGTTTGACAAACGAACTGTAATGTAAAATTTCGTAAGGTTGCAATTTTTTTTATTTTATATTACACAGAATAAAGGAATTCTTTACGTTTGGTGAGGTTTCTTTTACCGATTTTGCGCTGTTTGACAAAATAACGAACGCAAACGCTGTTGTGACAAAAACGAAATGCAAACTCGAGCGATTTAGGGCATATTTACGTTTCGTAAGAACCCAAATGCAATACGAAAACTGCTTAAGGGTCTGGCAACATCATCAGAGCAGAAGTATCCTTTGTATCCCTGTCGTGTTACTTTTTTGTCGTAAGTGTGAACCCATTTGCTGAAAAAAAATTTACCCAAGTTATTAGGCCTTTGTTGAAAACTTTAACCTACCTATCTTGCTGTAAAAGTGTAAAATTTATTTTAAACATTATATTTCGGAACATCCTAAATTTAAAGAGTAATTAAAAATTTAATTTATTGAAGATTTCAATGTGACCGAATTGCCCCTCGCAATTTTAAACCTGGAACCGAATTGCCCACATGTTACAATTTTTTATAATAAAACATATTTATCTCTTACCTGAAATGACTCCAAAGATTGCATTAAGGTTATGAAACTATTTTTAAAATACTATAAATCTTGGTACCAATAATGTAGTAAAATTATTTTGACCTGTATGATTCTTAGCAATAGGCCTAAAATTTACCCGATTTTATAGGCCTCAGAAGAAAAAAATCACAAAAATTAATGGACTTAAATTAAAGGTTTCATAAAAATTATACCAAGAACATAAAAATACATTATTTACATCGTTAAAGATATAGTTGGTAACATCGTAATAGGCTATTTTGACCACCTGGACTCGAATTGCCCCACGTGGTCCGAATAGCCCCACATGGACCGAATTACCTTCTGTCCCGTTTTAAACGGTAATATAAAATATATATATAGCTATATATATAATATAATATATATATATATATATATATATATATATATATATATATATATATATATATATATATATATAATATATAAATACATTGTATTATAAAATATATATATATATATATATATATATTATATATATATAATATATATATATTATTATTATATATTATATATATATATATATATTTATATATATAATATATAATAATAATAATATAATAATAATAATAATAATAATATAATAATAATATAATAAATCAATAATAATAATCAGATCATGTGAAATGTAAAAATTATATGCCCTAGAGCACAAAATAAAACTTTACTAAGTAATAAAAATCTACTTTATATATGCATACCTCTTTTAAACATATTGTATTTAGCTGTAATTTTAAATGCTAATACCCCTTAAAAAAGACTTGATATATAGAAAAAAAGTAATTTTTAAAAAAAAAAACAAAAAAAAAACAAAAAAATTGGCCTTTGGTCTTTTTTAAAAAAAAACGTGTTTTTTTTTTTCAAAAAAAAACGGTTTTTTTTTTTTAATCCCAACCCGTATATATATATATATATTATAATATATATATATATATATATATATATATATATATATATATATTATATATATATATATATATATATATATGGTAATGTTCCCCGAGGGTTGTCACCCCCGATTTTTTTATGAAAATCACACGCATGTACAAAATATGAAAAATTAAAAAATACAAATGATGAAGAAATAGTGGGGGGGGGGGGGGGGGGGAAGAAGAGAATAAAGACGTAAATTGACGCTATGTTTAGGAAAAAAGTTACACCTCTCAAAGTTGTTAAAAATCCCATAGACTTTTCAATATTGATCGATCCAGGTTAGGTCTCATTTCGGGCCCTCTAAGTCAGGTTATGATGTTTTGTTAGGTATACACAGAGAAAAATCAATGTAGAATTAACAAATCTTATCATAACCTGAACTAGGATGGCCCTAAACGAGCACGAGGCCCACACTAATTTTTAATTATAAGAAGTCTATGGGAAAATTTTAACTTTCAGAGAGACTGTAACTTTTTTTTCCTAAAGAGACTGCCGATTTTCGCTTCCATTATTCTTTCATTATTATTTTTTTTAGAGTATATCCTGTGATTTTAAAAAAAAAATTTTTGGTTTTTTTTTTCCGAAACAATTTCAATGGTTTTTTTTTTTTAAACAACTTATGAGAGGTTGTAACTTTTTTTCCTAATTGGGAGAGCGACGAATTTTTCGTTATTCAACCATCTTTTATTATTATTTTTTTAGAGTATATCTGTGATTTTTCATAAAATCGGGGGTGACAACCCTCTGGGTAACAATTCCATATATATATATATATATATAATATATATATATATTATATATATTATATATATATATATATATATATATATATATATATATATAATTATATATATATATATAGGCTTAATTTTACATTTCGGCAGCACAAAAATAAAAACTAAGTCCAGTCGATATTTTATGGGGTTTAACAATACATTGATATTGTATTATTTAATTGATTAGTTGTAAATCGATTTTTATTTTATTAGATCTGATTAAAATACAAAACCAGTGTTGCCAATTTGGTGCATTTTGCATAGATCTAGTGCGTTTATTGCTACTTTTAGTGAAAAATTTTACTGCTTTTATTCCTAATTTATTATTTATTGCTAATTTTAGTGCAAAATTTTACTGCTTTTATTACTTATTTATTATTTGTTAACTGGGACATCAAATATTGGCATTTTTATTTTTTTTAATAAAATCTAGTACCTTCTCATATTTTGAGTTGGCAACACTGTTAACAAAACATCGGATTCAGTATTGGTTCAAACTTTGTATTCGTCAGTTATGTTAAGTGGAGTTGTCAGAGTAAGTTTAGAAATGAATTTTAGTGATTTGTTTCATATATGCCAAAACGATTGGAGTTTGCTAGGTTTTTTTAGCATTGTTTTATTTTGTACAACATGTAACAATAGCAAAGGTATCAATGTACGTTGATTTTAGTCCAAAAAGAGTTGTAGACTGGTTTAAATAATCCCGTGAATATATATATATATATAATATATATATATATAATATATAAATATATATATATATATATATATATATATATATATATATATATATATATAATCTTTCGGCAGCTACTAAACATTCTTCCAGTAAAAGTTAGAGCTAGTTTTACGGCACAGTGGATTAGTAAAGTTTAAGGCTACTTTTACGGGACAGTGAGTCAACGAGCCCCCTAAAATGGAGTATTTACCCTTTTTAGGGAGCTCGAGCCGATGGGGGACGGAGGGGGGGACGTTTCATACCCCGGAGGGGATGGTCGGAGGAACCCCGCGACACCCAAAGACCAAAGAGCGGGGGGGTTCCGGAGACCATCCCCGGAGGGGGGGATTAGTCCCCCCCCGTAGTCCACCTAGAGGCCGAGAGACCCCGACTCCTGACATCGGGGCGGACTACCCGTGGGTATTCGTTAGTGATATACCCCAAAAAACAATAAATCCCAAAAGAGTACTTTTGGGACATTTATTCGCAACAATCTATCGCACTCTATAATCTCAAACATCATTTGGGGACATTTGATTTAATATAATATATATTATATATATATATAATATATAATATATATATTATATATACAATATATATATATATATATATATATATATATATATACTATGTATCGATATTACCAAATATCGATTTTATGTATCGATATAACAAAGTATCGATTTTCGATTTAATCGAACACAACAAAATAGAGAAAAAAAAACTCTAAAAAAATATGTGCTCTCAAAAAGTAAATTTTACTATATATTATAATATATAATACATTTGAACTTGTCTATCATGTAAACGGTGTGAAATAAGGCCAACATATTATACCTATTTGGAATTAGCACGCTTATAGCTTTCATTTAAGACTAGAATCAAACTTCTAACATAATTAGGGAAAAAGTTCCCCCAAAACTCCCACTTTACCTTCCCCCCCCAAAGTACCCTATGGGCTACATTAAAACGTGACTTTTTATAAAAAAAGATTTCTAAAAAAATGTTCAGTTCATTCTATAATTTATTATTCAATGCAAAGTAAAATTCATAAGAAATCGTGTTCGTTCTAAAACAACATAGCACAATATAATTTTTAATCTATTTATAAAACAAAAAATTAATTATAAAGCTTGAAAATTAGTCCCAATTTGCATAATAGTTAATAGTTTAAATATTACCCAACATTGAACCCATTCAACTATCAATTTTTATCACCCTACAAAATGCGCATCCTATTGTAAACTTTATCAATGCCTCCTTCAAAATTGTTTTTTTACAAAGCCGAACACCATGTTAGTATTATTAAAATATCTTTTGATATGGTAAGAGACATTGTAAATAGAAAAAGAATAATCATATTGCTCGGAAATGGTGAGAATTAAACTTTGAATATGTGCCGGAAGTTTACCGAGTGACCATTGCGCGTTGAAATCATAGTTTATTTCTTGCTATTGTGAGTATAAAGCCGAGAGGGGGAAGCCCATTTTTTATACAAAAAATTTTTTAAAAACCTTACGAACCGACCAAGTAATATGTATTAATGTCTTTGGTCAACAAGATGCCTTCTACCCACAATAATAACATCTTCCAACAAACCTAATTATTGTCTAGTTCTTATTTTCTTACCATATAAATGCGAGCGAATAGTATCTAAGAACTGATTTCATTAACATATTCAAAAGAAATGGAAAATAATAAATAAATAAAAATTTAATCTCTAAACAAGAAGCATATAATCAGTTTTTATAATTTGGTAGCGTCAAGAGATATATATCATAACAATATATCATAGAATATTTGAAATATACCTAAAAGTTTTTGAGCCGCCGTAATTTATTACACAATCTATCAATTATATAACATCTTTCTATAATAAATTATATATACACAAGAAAAAATGAATTAGTTAATCCTTCCTGAACAAAGAATGTTTCTAAACTAAATGCATTATAGCAAATGTACATAACATTGCAAATTTTAATCATCAATTTAAATTTTTTTTTCTAAATTAATACAAATTTAAAAACTGTGGATAAAATCTATGAATAACCAATTCAAATCAGCTTTAAGTACCAATTACACTAATATACAATAAATGTCCAACATCGATCCATACGTAATTTAATAAAATAATGGGGCAAAAATAAATTATATAATGTTCAATCATCATTCAACAAATTAAATATGCTATCAATTATCTTTTTATCTCTCCTAAGAACTGATTATTAACTAATGCTATTCTAAATGATTATTAACATCCAATAGTTTAATGTTAGTTTTAACATGCTTAAGCGTAAATAATATATATAAAAGTTATTAATAATAATAATAAATTAATATAATTAATAATATAATGATAAATAATAAATAATAAATAATAAGTAAACTTAATATATGAAATTTAGTAATAAATGCAATACATGGTATACTTAATGAATGAATGCAGGAATCACATATAATTACATTCCCCCACTATTCAGTGAACTTGAATATGATCTTTAGTGATTGTGTGAAAATTAATGAATGAATATATTATGACAATAATCCTATGAATGTGTATTAATAATAATAGACCTGGATAAATTGAGGCAAAAATTTTTGTGAATAATAATAATTATATATAATCAAATAATAATTATAATATTAATAATAATCAGATAAATAGATAATTTTTATTTATTTACCTTATTAAAAATAATAATAATATATAATTTAGATAATATGATATTTATATGATTCACTTAATAATCGTAATTACGCATTGGAAGAATTAATTTAATTTAAAGATTTTCTTTAAGTAAATTGAACATTTATTTAAATTAAAAATATAAAAAAATATGAGAGTAAATGCAAGATCAAAAAAATATACCTATAATTTTTAATTTATTGAATATTTTAATATATTATCAATTAAAAATTACGATCAAACTAATGGAGATGAGTAAATAAATGTATTCAAATTTAAATGCTATTGGGAATGACAAATTAAATATATATTAACAAGATTGCATAATAAATGCTTAGCAACAAATTTCTTAGGGGAAACTAAAAGAATAAGAAATATTTCGTTAAATAATTGATATTTTTTATATTTTCAGCGAGTACATCTATAGTGGAAGTTATCTGGTTCCAAGATGAGTCAAGAAGCCTGTTCCTGTTCTATCACTGTTCTTCCCTATGGCTAATTATTCTTGCTTTCAAGGTTCCTCAAGTTGCTTCTAATTATTTATATAGTGCGTTCTGTTACTTTCTTCGTCTTATATATGTGAATAGTCTATAAGCTACTTGTATCATACTCTTTACATCTTCTATATTCTTCTTTTCTTCTTCTTAATTATCCTCTATATTCTATGTGTGTGAGTCCTTTACTTTTCACTTTTACCTTTCCTTTCTGCTTCTTTCTTTTATCTCCCTTCATGTATTCTATGACTCTATCTTCTATGCTGCCCTGTCCTCCATATTGCTCTGCATTCCACGATTTTTTTCCGTGTTGTTAATTTGGCGTTTTTTGGTTATTACTCCAAAATTTTTTCATCTGATTATCTGCATTTGGCGCCACTATTAAAAATTTGGCGCAAAACCTTTTATTTAATTAATTCTTATAATTATTAATTTATTTTTATATGATTATTTATTTTATTATTATTATTGAGAATTACTGAAGTTTGTTACTTTATTATTATTATCTAAATTTTATTTCATCCCAGCATTGGTTTTGTGGCTTACTAATCAAATTAATGCTCCCTATATTTTAAATTTTATTATCACGCCAAGATCTAGTGTGAATGATCATTGGAATTATCATGCGATTCATTGGCTTAGGTGATTTTTTATTTTATTATATTAAAAATATTATAATATAGTTATTTATTAAATTATTTTTTATTAATATTATTTAATAATTATTCAATAGTATTATATTATATTTAATTGCTCCTGTGCGATTTTAAAATTTACATCAAGGAATGAAGGGCACTCATCTTTTCTTTCAAAACTTAATTAATTACTAAATATAATTTTTAAATATTTTTTAATTATATAAATTAAAAAAAAAATATGTAATGATAAAATAATAAAAAAATAAAACACTATAATGAATTTTACCATCAAACAATTACTTCTTTAATCATAATCAATATAATATTTATATCCTGTTAATTAAATCTTAATAATCATACATATAACTACGGTAGATAAAAAATTAAAAAAAGTATTAAGTCTAAAAACATTGATATTTTATATGTGTTAATAATTTCTATGTGTAAAATAATATTTCTGTAGAACACAATATAAGACTTGAATAAATATGTTTTCAAATCCTCGTATTATTTTTATATGATTTTTTATATTCCCTTTTTATTTATTTTTTTTAAATCTTAGATTACCGTTATTGCATCAAAAATGTCAAAATACAAAACTCATTTGTCAAATTCCAAGTATTAATAATAAAATAATTAATATAACGATTTTATTTATCTTTATATTAATAATAATTAAATATTTGACTATTTATTTTTATTAGAGTGCATTTTTACCTTTTCCATTTTAGACATCCTTTAATAAATCTAAGGTCTATAAATCTTAAATTCTTAATAAAAAAAAAATACCCAACTGAAAAAAGTATAGAAATATAGAAAGCGTTGTTATAAAATGTATATTTATTTTAATTTTTTCTGATAATGAATCTTTTATTTTTTTCTATTAACTCTTCTGATATTTTTCTTGTATTTTTACTAGATGAAACATAAAAAAACAACTAACATACCTCCTCGCTAAACTTTCCCAAAGTATCTCCTCTCTTCCACTCTCTAAACAGGCGATCTCTGTCCCAATTTTCAACAAAGCGGAACGATATAGCGCAAATCTACCATTAAGAAAATCTTTTCCTATACATATTCAGCCCTCTCTCATCGTATATCAACTCAATAGATATACCCGAGAGACCGCTACGCCAATATTTTTGAGTTTATAGGTCTGTGTGTCTAGCTTGACAATAATGGCTTATGATACTGTTCAATTTCGTTGTGATTTTATGTAGAATAGTATGTTTGTTGATATATAACTATGGTTTAATCCAGTATTGCAAAAAAAAACTTGCGAATCTTCCCTAAAGGCCTGTGAGGACATAGGCGTATAAAAAAACAGAAAATCATACATCTCAGATTCCTTGTATTTACCCGCTCAATTGATTCGAATTACTATCTGTTCGTTCAGATTGTGACTTAAACATTATCCGGTCTTGATTTTGAAAGTACTAGTGTAAAGTTATTGTCTGCTCCTCGTAATGTGAGATTCTCGACAACGATATTTCACTTGAATTAAGAGGATTGGATTATTTTCCTTAATGATAACTACGTATGCTCATACTATCAAATAGATACAAGGAGGATTTTCTATGGAACATGAGGTCTTATTATGATATTACCATCTAAATGCCGGAACGTCGACTATAATTTCCACCATGCACAGATTGAGGAACTAAATCTAATAAATTAACAATGAAAGAAGAATGTCGATTTAGGCTTGAACCCCAACTATATAAATTGTGCTCCTTATATTGTCCCTATGATTTCTTTCAAACGGTTTTAGAGTAACAAATTCTCAGTACCATGCAAAACGGATATGTCAGCTTTGTATCCATTTAAATGATCTATATTATACAGGTGTTCGATATTCTTAACCAAAGATTCAAAAGTGAATAGACCAGGAGCACAGGTTTCACGGGTCAAAATGTAATGAATCTATTTTAATTGAAAGCAATTACAGTCCTTGATTTGAAGATAATACTCGCTCACGTCGTAATGCTATGTTCAATCTTTATGCTATGTAACAATGTAACATTTATCTACAATTTTTTTCGTAGGTTTAATTCTTCCACTGAAAACGATTCGTACACTTTACGACTGATTCAGGTTTACTGCAATAGCAGCAATAGAACTATTGCGGGTATACGAATGGATTCTCAGTACCATGAAATCCCTTTTCTCTTATACGATTTAAATTTGCATTGAATCAGAAGCTTCCATTTTCTTAATTCTCATCTTCTCTATTTCTGACTCTCTCAGTCTCTTTCTGTCTATCAGTTTCTTTCTGTCACATTACATTTATTCAAATAAACTTTAAAATGTAAGCTACGATACCACTACTCTTAAGATGTATATAAAGATCCTCTGATCTAATATCTTGAGCAAACTCGTACTAAACTAATCAAACAATATCCAAATATATGCAAGCAGAGGAGTAACATTATTTAGAGTGATTGAACCGGAAAGAACCAAGTTTCAGGGAATATTTCCATTCAATTTTTTTAAAAGTATTTCATTGTCATATCACTTTTCCATTGGCCTCCTGAGATATGATAGTTTTTTTTTAATATTATATATATATATACTATATATATATATACTATATATATCATATATATATATATATTATACTAGTTATATGATATATTTAATTAGTATATATATATATATATATATATATATAATATATATATATATATAATTATATAATATATATAAATATATATAATATATATAATATATATATATAATATATATATATATAATATATTATATACAGTATAGAATATATATAGTATAATATTATATATATATTATAGAGTCATGTTTATGCCTAAAAAATAAAAACAAAAAAAAAACGCGTTTTTGTTATGTAAAAAAAACACACTCCATTATTCTCAGGTATATAATGAGTGTAGAAAAAAAATTGGTGGACCCATTAACCCTATCGAGTATGAGGGCCGAAAAAAGTGTTATAATGCCGTTCGAAATTAGATTTTTCTGAATTTTTGAAAAAAATTTTTATAGAAAATTTAAAAATATTCACAAATTATTCAGCTTATTATTTGACTGATTTTTAGTGACTTTTTCCAGCAGTGGTCTGCGTCAAGTAAATCTATGAATTAGCTATCAGTATTATAGTTCAAATTATGTCATTAGCAGAGGGAACATTATGTTAGAGTGCATTAACCAAGAACAAGTTTCAGGAATTTATGCAGCCCATCAACACACACGGTAACCACTGCCAACTTGTTGTAGACTCCAAAAAAATCCATGATGCTAATGCTAAAAAAAAACCACTCAAAATATTGAAAATCGTGATGGTATATGTGCCTATAACTCCTGTCAACATGTTGTATGGTTGTTTTTTTCCTTTTCTTTCAGTGTGGGGTCAAAAAAAACAAAAATGTAACTTAAAAAACCAAAAGCTATAAAAATGATACTATAAAAACATTTTTTTAACCTTTATTGTAATATATTATTAATAATTTTGTATATAAACGGTGTCTACCCTAAGCTTATAAGCGTATAGCGGCCAGGGGTGGCCAACCCTATGCGCATGCGCCAAACATGGCCGCCATTGGCCAATATTTCCATCAATTTTTTTAAAAGTATTTCTTTCATATTTTTCATTTTAATTTGTATTACTTTACATAAAATGGACAAAGTGAATAGAAGATAGAACTGAATAAAGAAAGACAAAATAGAAAGTGAGAGAGAGAGAGAGAAGAGAGAGAGAGAGGAGAGAGAAGATGAGAGAGAGAGAGAGAAAAAAAAAAATTCAGTATTCAAAATTAGCAAACGCAATAAATTAAATACTGTAGAAAGAATAGTAAAATTTACCATATCTCATACATATATTTGAACCTTTGATTTCTAGGGGGTTATATATGATATATATATATATTTTTTTTAGATGATTAGTAGAAATTTTTCATAAATTTTAAAATACAATTATTATAAATATTTTTTTTTATTTTATTAAATATATTATAGTAACACACATTGATAAATTATAAGCTATGCGCTATTGCATTTAAATTTTTTCAGAGATTATTATATTTTAACTGACTACGTCAGCCTATATGATTTCTTACTCGATAATATATTATTAATGAAAATCTACAATATATTCTATTATTCAGTCTTCCACACTCGAGAAACAAGTCATATATATACTTCCTAATAAGAAAGAATATTCTGCTCTACAGTTAGTTTTTAATGCCGATGAAGAATTAATTAAAAGTGAGGCAAAACAAATAGTTAATTGCAAACAATACAAAAATAAAGTTATTTCAACCAATAAGAATACTAGCTGGTAGTCAGCTAAACTAAGAAACACACGTGAAAGATTCTTTTTTTTCATTTCACTATAAACAATAATTTGAGTGTATAAATCAATCTTGACATGTTAGGAAGGCGCAAGAGTAGTAAAGAAGTTGATTGCTACACAGTTAAATATGCCAACGTACCCATAATAGAATTTGAAGCCCATCCTCTTATTGTATATATTTTCTCTGCAACATATGTTCTCAAAAGGTATTGATCCTCGCGCCAAAACTCCCGAATCATTTAACAAGTATCGATCCTCTCTAATATTACTGCGCTAAAGGAGGTGTATACAATAAAACATACATCAATGTGCAACATTCACTCAGTTGAATATTTTGTACTTATCAGGCATAGTGATATAGGCTCAGACGTAGTTCTCTCATTTATCTTAGCTCTAAATATATCTATATTTGCCACTAAATCTAATTGTCATTTGTTTGTCATCTATTAAAGTGAGTCCAACTGATTGCAAGCGGCCATGTAATTAAATATTAGTGCAGCCGCGATTTATTTGTCTCACAATGCATAAAGCATTACTAGATACAATGATATTAAGTCAAATAAGATGATAGCTAACACTATTTTTGCCAATATCTATAAGTATCACCTTTCTGTTACATACCTTATAAACGAGCTATAAGTGATACAACTAATAAATATTTAAGAATTTAATGATAAATGTATTTCTTTCATAGAGGTAGCTACCTCCTAGGCTTTGTTAATTTGTCGAATTGTTCTAAGGATAAATCTATTATAGATAAACAGTTATTGAACCTAGATGAACAAATGAGCTATCCTATTCCTAGGCTATATATTTATATCATATATTATTATATATATAATATTATGACCCCAATATCACTTCCCAACCTATTTTATTTCCTTAAATAGGACTTCCACCTTTTACTAATTATAGAATCTGTACCTCCTCATATTTCAGAAGCCTACATCACTTTATAACCACATATATATAGAAGTCGCTCATAAAAAGAAATAAGTTAGGAATAGGTAGTATTATATAATATCTTATATAATGTGGGTAGTTGAAATTGTCTTGAATACAGAAAACATGGCCGCAGAGAGACTTCAAAATATTAAAAATTAGTTATATATCATATATAAAAATAGATATATACCGGTAAAATTATAATTATATATGATTATATATAATACATTTATACTGGTATTATATAAATACCTATAGTTATATAAATATTAATATATTTTAATTCATAATATATTAAATAATAATAATAGAGAATATAATAATAGAAATGTACTAGTATATAGAATATATAGATATATCATTATATAATAATATAAAATAAAGAGAAATAGATTAATATAAATTAAGCAATATACCTATAAATACTAATATATATATAATATATAGTAATATATAGTATAATAATATATAAATAATAGTGTAATAATTATAATAATTTTATAAATAAGAAACTGGGCCGATACAAATTGATGTAAAGCTACCTCTAACCAGCAATTATAACTACTTGAAAAGCAAGGATCAATTAACCTCTTTCCTTATGGTCTTCAAGCGAAGATACTTTATTTAATTTTAAAACTATTTTCATACTCAGAATAGTGAATGATTTGAATAGAAACTAATATTAGCATTATAAAAGTTCCGTTATCTATAGACGAAGTATAGCCAAATTTGTACAGTTCGTGCCCTGACGTCATCGTGCCTTCGCGGAGCCCCAGCATTTCTTGTATTAACGGATTGTTAAGCCGAAGAAAAATCTACTTTCAACAGATGCGTTGTTTGGAAGCGGATAAGACATTTTGTGCCTGTGGAGCACGAATCAGACAAAAAGCATCTCAGGAACAACATCTTGCTTGAATCAAATTCTCTACGCGATAGCGTTTTATAAAACTTTAAATAACCTAAAATACAGCTTACAGAGGTAGCATTTGTTTGTTTATTAATTAATCAAAGCGAAGTTGAACAATTCGATTACGTAGAAAAATGATGGGTGTGCCTTGTCAAGCTAACCATATTTATGCCATTTTAAATAAATTTCTACAGCGCTCTTCAGCGAAACTAATTTGGAAGCTAGGAGAATTTGTGGGCATCTACATAACTGTTAGTCGAAATTTAAATGCGCGCGATAGATATTGAGCAATCTTTCCACTCACCGAATGTATTGCCATATCAAGATTATACTTCATAAAGGTTTACTAAACTCTAACATAATGGCGCTACTTCTTGACAACATACTTATTCTCTCGTACTCTCTCTTACTCTTTTCTCTTCTCTCTCTCTCTGTCTCTCTCTTCATACTCTCTCTATCTCTTCATCATCTCCCTCTCTTCTATCAGTATCTCTCCTATTAAAACTATATAGATAGTATATAGAGATATAATATAGAAATAGTTATAATATTAATATTATATATTATAGAAAATGTATGTGAGTATGTATATATATAGATATGGATATATATGTAATATGTATGATAAATATTATTAAGAGTAATTAATATTATTGATATAAGAAGGAGATAGATAATATATAGTATATGAATTATAAGATATAATATATAGTTGCACGAAACGCAGCACTTAGCATTTTAGTTTGCGTGATAATATCACTAAGCGCTAATTCAATTACGCTAAAAAAATGATCTGTCAAAGGAAATACAATAGTAGATAAGCCATTAAAAAATCTAAAGCTTCTTCAGGAAACTAACTTGATTTGGAAGCTAGAGAATTATTGTGGGCGATATCTCTAACTGTAGGCAATTTAATATATGCGCGATAAATTGGCAGCAATCTTATCCCTCACCTGCAATGCATGCATATCAATTACTTCATAAAGGTTTCTCTCATAATGCGCTCTAGACAATACTGATTCTCTCTCTACTCTCTCTTCATCTCTCTCTCTCTCTCATCTATATTATAATATATAGTATAATATATATAATTATATATTAGATATTTATATATATATATTATTATAGCTATTATATATTAATATATTATATTAACTACTAATAATTTAATAATATAAGTTATATATATTAATATATATAATATAATAATATATATACAGACATAACAGTATATACTCACTACTAACATAATACTATACATTGTATACTACAATACTAAAATATATACAATACTATTATATACATCATTATAACATTATAATACTCAAAACAAATTACAATATCACTAATATTATATTCAGTAGTATATATATATACTAAAAATTCATTATAATATTACATTAAATTAACATTAATATTAACTATACTATATAATAAAATAACAAAATACAAATTTATTTAAGACCTTTTATATTTTATGACTACGAAAGATTTTTTTTTTTTCGTCTGAGAGTATCAATGTATATATTCTTAGTAACTGAATTAATATATTATAATATAAATTAAAATATCATAGTAACTATATTATTGTTTATTCGTCGATTGAGTTATCGAAATTATGAGTATATGGGAATAATCATATACTAAAGTACTATTTATATATTAATAACCTCTCATGGTATTTTGAATCTAATATAAGATTAATTATAGATAACCTATATATATATATAACTTATGATTTAAACTGTTTATAAATAATGCTCCGAATTTCCTGTAATGATTATTAAAATATGTCCGTCACTCTTCAGCACAATTAGTCCTTTGTATGCCACAAAACACACATATATAATCTTTCTTTATATTTATCCCTCCTCTGAAGTTGTTCTGTCTCTTTATTACTGTCAGATTGAATGGCAGAATGACTAGTGCGGTAAACGAGGATTTCATGCATAGAATTCTCGTTACTTTAAAAGCTTAAATTTGCATCGGGCTGAAGCTCTCTCTCTCTCTCTCTCTCTCTCTCTCTCTCTCTCTCTCCTCTCTCTCTCTCTCTCTCTCTCTCTCTGTCTCTCTCTCTCTCTCTCTCTCTCTCTCTCTCTGCAAAGAACTCTTGAAATGAAGCTATGATATGCACTCTCTAATTTCATTCAAGTTACTTATATATTTATAAATAAAACTCGCATAATTAAATAAAATTCAAATATATGCAAGCAAAGGAGGAATAACATTATTTAAGAGTAATTGAACCGGAATGAAACAAGTTTCGGAACAATTTTCATTCATTTTGTTCGAAAGTATTTCATTGTGATTTTCATTGCCTCGAGGTATATGATTTTGCGAACAAACATTCTGTTAAAGTAAATCTTTAGAAATAAGTATTTGAATCATATTATCTTTGATATTTGAATCACTTTATTTGTGAGCTCTTTACAAATAAATGGACGAAACAGCGTATTCATAAATACAACGTAAAAATATGAGATATAGAAAGCTCGAAAGAAAGAATAAGAAAGTGTGAGGGAAAGTGTGAGAGAGAGAAAGAGAAAAAATTCAGTATTGAAAATAGAAAACAAAATATATAAAATAGGAAAGAAAATTGCTATATTTATTACATAATGCCCAAATTATTCTTTTGTCTTTATAAAACGAAAAAACAAATAATGTAAACAATATATATATATATATATATATATATATATATATATATATATATATATATATATATAATATAATCATATATAATATATTTATATTATAAAAAATAACTAATATATATATATATATTATATATAATATCGGTGACTCCTGCACTCGTGCTACTCGTGCTCGCACGAGTTGACTTATAGAAACTATCTATTTTGCAAATGTCATTAATGTTACCGAGTATATTTCTATTTGTTCTGCGAAAGTTTTTAATAAATGAAATTATTACATAATAAATATATAACATTATGCAAATTGAACGAAAAAGGGAAGAAGCCGATTTTTAGAATAACGCTTTTAACACATAAAAAATAGCACTAATCCGTGTCCAAAGCAATTACCATATATATTTGCATTTTGCTGTAAAGCTTAAGGATGGAAGTGGTTTATAATCCTAGGTTTATAAATGATAAGTTTAATAATTAATCCTACTATATATATATATAACTTAAACTTATTATATATAAATATAACCAAAAATATATATTTATAGTATAAAACATAATTAATAAAATATAAATAAATAAGATATCACTATATAATGCCAGGGTAGAATTATATAAAAAAAGTAGGTTTGATTGAAATTATTATAATCAAAACGTTTAAAAAAAAAAAATGAATTTATGAAGATAACCTACAAAATTAAAATTTAGGTATGATCTATATATTATATATATTATATATATATATATTATAATATTATATATATATCATATATATATTAATATAATATATATATTAATATAATATATATAATATTATATAATTATTATAATATATAGCTATATATATTAAATTAATATATATATACGTGATAATATATATATATTTAAATATATATATATATATATAATTATTATATATATATTATTTACTATATAGAGAGAGTAGATAGTATAAGGTAGAGAGAGACGAGAGTAAAATAAAGATAGTAGTAGATAAATAAGAGCCACCTTATAAGTTAGTAAAAAAGTGCCTTGGTAAGTCCCGCACTGATTATTAATATATATATATATATAAATATATATATTATAATTATATAATACTTAATATATATATAATTTATATATATATATATATATAGTAATATATATAATACATAAATATATATATATATATATATAGTAAATAATATATATTATATATATATATATATATATATATATTAATTAATATATATATTATATATATATAATATATATATATAATATTATTTATATAATATAATTATATATACTATAATATATATATTATTAATATATATTATATTAATTTAATTATTAATTAATGACTATTATAATAATATAAATATATATATTATATATATAATATATATATATTAACTATATATATATATATTAATATTAAATATTATATATATTTATATTAATATATATATATATATTAATGAATGATTATTATATTATATATTAATATATAAATATTAGTAATATATATATATATATATACTATATATATATATAATATATTATATATAATATATTATATATATATTATTATATATAATATTATATATATATATATATATATAATTAATATTACAATATATATCTTAATTAATATAATATAATATATTCATATAAAATTAAAAATATAGGTTTTAATTTTATTTAATTAAAAAAAATTAAAATTTTCTATTATTTAATTTCGTCAAGAATGTGTCACAAGAAAATAAAAGAAAAACTCGTATTTATGAGAAGTATAAATATATTTTGGTAAGAGTCATTTTATGACATTTTCAGTTTTCGAGAGGAGGGCGCTACTTTCCTCTATAATAAGACTAAAAAAGCTAAAAGCGGTCAGCGGACAAACCTTGGTTGACTGAAAACTGGTTCAAAATAAGCATTTTATAAATTTACTCTCTCTACGTGAATAGCACAAATCCGAATAAAATTGCCAATCCAGTCAATGATCCTTGTGAAAAATAATGTTTCCGGAAGAAAAATAAATGATTTTAATGTAAAATAGCGTCAGTTTGTAAACATTTTAAACATTTGTCATATTATAGTAATAAATAGTAGTTTGAATTATTTTCTTACATTAGTGCTTTTATTTGCTTTTTATTTTATTTTTGTTATTCATGATAGGGTCGGCCTCCTGTGCTTCCTCTGTAAAACCGCGGCCTTGATTATATATATATGATATATATAATTAATAAAAATATTATATATAGATATATAATATATATTATAATATAATATGATTATATATATAATATAAGTTAAATATATATATATTATATAATATAGTATAATATAATAATAATATATATTAATATTATATAATTATATATATTATATATATATATATATATATATAATATTATATATAAAATTATATTATATATATATTTTATTTATATACCGTAGTATATATATATATATATATATATAAATATATATATATATAATATATATATTATATTATATAATAATATATATATATATAGTATATATTATATATATACCTATATACCAACAATAATATTATATATATTAATATACCTCGTATATAAATATATATTAATTATATATTAATATAATTATTAATATAATATATATAATATAATATATAATATTATTATATATATATAATAATATTATAATATACTTTATATATATATATATATTATATTAATTATATATATATTACAGACCTATATTAATAATTGAATACAAATATCCTCTATATAATACTGGACATTATAATCGAATTATAAATACCTTATTGATTTATAGATTTTCATAATTAATCTTAGGTGAACAACATAAATAGTATTAATAATTAAAATTTTATTTATATATCCCAGAACGAATAATATTTTCTCAATTATTACCTCCATACTTTCTTCCAACACTCATGGTGTATTTATGATTATCGAAGACTTCTCCTTGCTTTTAAATTTTTTATAATTAACTACAATCGATTGACCAAATTTTTTGTTACATTTTTTCCAGGGTTTAAATGATTAGTATGTGCTTAAATAATTAATGTGCAGACATCTAGCTAAAAAAATGAGCCATTATGCGTAATACCAAGAATGAAATAAAATTAAAATGAAAGATTGTACAGTGATAAATTATCTATCTTATTACAGTCTAACTTGCGTAAATATATTATTTAGAGTATGTCATTTAATAAGCTAATAATGAAGTTATAATTATATATTAGTCTTTAGTTTCAATGTAGTTAAAACATTAACAGTACTATATATATATATATAATATATTATATTATTATAGATATATATTTAACACTAAGCTTATTATTAATATAAAGTTATTACATAAACTGTAATGACTCCCTCTAAACTTCGAATCCTAAATTGTTCCATATGTATAATTAGCCTATTCATAATCATAAAAAAAACAAATTAAATACTTACAACTATAATTTCCATACAAAATTATATTAAATTTACAACCGAATCACTCAATTCTTAATAAGTTGCCAACCTTGAATCAAAAATCATAAATTCAAAGTTACAGCCTATCTTCACTATGCACATTACATTAAAATAAGAGGATTACTTAGAATAAAAACTAAAACTAATGATACAATATTAATATACCCATAGGTTTGAAGTTCAATTAGACGATATCTTCAAGTTTAAGGACCAATTAATGAAGGAATAAAATAAATACAATGATGCATTTACTTACCTTAGATTCATTTCGTTTAAGTGGTTCTATCTAACTGACCTTATCCCCAATGCTCCCAGCTCTCTCAGAGGATGAGTGCATGATGCTAATACACTTCATATTTTCTTGTGGCGGGTTATAAGAATTCACATATATAGGTGACCAAAGTAGAAAATATGTATATTATATATATATTATATATATATATATATATATAATATATATTTATATATATTAATAATATAAATTATATACTATAATATATAATATAAATATATATATATATATATATATATATTATATAATATTATATAATATATATATATATATTATATATTTAATATAATATATATGAAATCTCAATATTAGATAAAACCGATTAGGAAATAGTATTAATTTAACCTCATTTCTGTGATTCTCCATATGAAATTAGATATTATTCGGGTGTCGTTGTAATAGATTAAAAAGGAAACATGATGAATCTTACATAAAGCTTCGAATTGTTTCTATAATTGTCAAGTTATTGTTAAGGAATCCTCGCGAATGAATAAAAAATCTCTGACGACATAAAACATTTATCGTTAATCTCTTATAAAGTTCATATCCCTCCACCGAAGCACTGTTCAATCATTTTATGAATGAGATTTGAAGGGTAGAATGACAATTGAGTGAAACGAGTATTTCATGCCTAAGATTCTTGAATCACAAGCTTACATACCCTTAATTCTAATCTGCGAATAAGTTCCCAGTTGACTGTTCCTATCAATAAGCTAGGTCAATTTTGTTTATTACTATGTTTCCAAACCTTAAAAAGATGAGTTAAATCAGTTTGAGTTAATGATGGTGAGGTTGTTAACGAATTTCAAGAAAAGGATGGAGAAGAAGTAAATGTGTCTAATAGTAAAGGACTTAAGAATAAATCAAATGGTGTTATTGCGTGATGGACAATACGAGAAGAGAAAAATTATGTAATTATAATACAGACATAACCGAAGGGAAGGTGGAACTATACAAATGTGTTTGTTAAAAAAGTGACATTGATCCACATTGAAACATATATACAAATAGAGTGAGTTTAACATTATGTTTGTTCTATTGGGTGAAATTTTATATTATTTAGATTTCTTCTATGTTATTTTAATGTGATTTCTTTTAATTATATATTTTTATAAATTTTAATAAATTATGTAATTAAAATATATTAAAGAATTCAAATCCAAAATAGAACAATTTAAACAATATAATTATTAAATACTTATTAATTATAATAGATATTTTAAAAATGTATATTTTTTAAATTTATATTATTATATATATTAATATAATATATTATTTATATATATTATATATAAATTATATATATATATAAATATATATTAAATAAATTATAATAATATATATATATTATTTAATAACCAACTCCCAAGGAAGCTTTCGCTAAAAATTACTTGTCAGTGGAGTCCAGGCATCTTCTTCATATCCTCGACCGAAATACCTTAACTTCTATGAAACAGACTCTTAGAAAAATCATTTCTCGCGCAAATGGTTCCGACGCCTGTCCTCTAGAGTATAAATACAACTCATCAGGCGCTAAGTTTCAACAACCTTCAGTTGAAAATATCAATTTTTCTGCTTATCCATTAGGCCTCGAAACTTAACTCTTCCAGAGTCACTTCATAAGAAGTGTCATCGTTTGTGAACTTACATAAGCGCAAAAGGATTCCAACGCTGCATCCGATGAGTGTCAAAACCCAAGCAAATAGTATCTACCAAAGGAGACCGGCGTGAAAGCCCTGTCGCCCTAACCCACGCGAAAGAAATTTCATATGTCCTGACGGCTGCAAAACAACCAATCTTCTTTGAGAGCAAAAAGAAAAGTATATAATTATTATATATATAGATATAATATATATAGAGGAATATATATATATAATAATAAGTATATTATATATATTATAATATATATATATATATGTAGTATAATATATATTTAGGTAGGAAACTTAGTAAAGGATATATAATGATAAGAATCGAATATTTGTAGAAGGTCACAGCTTATTCTCATCACATAACTGTTTTCGTAATTACTCATAGCTGCCTCAGAGTATAAATTTTTTATAAATATACAATGTTTACCCCGAGATAAAACTCAGGGACATTGTTTAGCCGTTTGAGTAAGAAGTGTGAAAGATATATATAATTATTGTTTTTTTACACCATTACGAACATTACTACTTTTTAAAATTTCAAACGGAATTAAATGAATTATTAATGTTTTAATAATTTAATTTTTTTAAAGGTCCCAATTTTAATAAAATACCTTTCCTTTGAGCCCCAAAATAATTTAACCATAATTAAATTTAAAATATATGATATAAATATATAATATATAATATATATATTAATTATAATTATAATATATATATATTATATATTAATATATATATATAATATTAATTATATATATAATATATATATTATATATTATATATTTAAATGTATTTATATATATATAGTAGCAGAAGTGTTGGGAGTTATCTCTCTTTACACTGCTTTTACACTTACCATAAATATATATATATCTATAAATGGTAATCATTTTTCTTCAGGTATTTCATTCCATATAAATATGCTATGAACAGTTAGGTATGAGGACAATTGATGTAGAAGTAATACCATACATGGGTGACATGGATGATTTGTTAAACCAGAGAGCTGAAGAGGAAAAAAACGGAGTTCATCTGAAGATGTAATCTGTGTCCTTCCGTAGAGAGCGTGGTTAATTTATCGTAGTGTCGACGGAAATTGCCACGTTAAACTGAGGCTCTGTTAGGCCTAGATATTAACTGCTGTGACTGATGTTTCTGCTTCATCCGATCTGCGGTGGTGCTTGAAGTGTTTTCGTTATGATGACATCTTGAAATTGGGTATAAGAGTCGATGAAATAGTTCATGTTAAACTGTGAAGCGCAGAGGCCTGGGATTATAGGTATGACTTGTTCCTGTCTTCACCAGTCCAGCATATTGATGAAGATTTTCGTTAGTGTTACATCTTTGAAATTTGCTGTGAGTGGATGACGGAATCAAGCCCATTTAAACTGAGGCTGGTGACCTGGGCATTAAACAGTGGGTCTTGATGGTCGAGTAATCACTTTTGAGTTCTGCATAGTGAAGCTTAAACTTTCTAACTTTTGAATTGAGTCTATCTGACTGGTGAACTTATGCTGCTCGGTGTGTTGTCTGCTTACCTTATTCCTTCAAGTGTACGAGACCAAAATAGTATTATAGGAGTAGATTCGTCTAAGGTATACTCTTTCTTGAATTTTCCTATATATTTCTGTGACGAACTTCTATATTCTAAAATTTCCAGATAGAGTTCTTAGAACTCCGAAGGCATCTTTTGAGAAGGGAGGGTGTGATGATTATTCGTCTTCGACCTGGCCTTATGCTAAGGATTTCTTGGGCCTTGACAGAGTTATCTTCTTCTTGAGTCTTGAACAGAATAGATACTTCCCCTTTTTATGTATTATGAGAAGGGGTGGATTTCTCTGAGTCTTAAGATATGATGTGTGTTCACTTCTGGGGTCACTAATTCTGTACAGATCTAGTTTGGTTTTAGTAATAGAATGTATTCAAAAATATATTTGTTCCCTGTTTTCAGAAATCCGTTGAATTTCATTCTTTTTGAAGAAAGGGGGAATATTATATATTATAAAATGTTAAATATGAACAACAGTATTCACGGGCAGAGCCTTATCTGAGAAGAGGGTGCTATAGTAAATATTTATCAGTTATCACAATTAACACCATTTACACAACCATTAAACTAAATATATTATTATAATTAGTTCTAGGACTATCTAATAATTTTACTACTTTCAGAATTTACATTATAATCTGCTTGATATATATATTCAATAATAATAGTAGTAATATATGTATTAATATTAAATACAATACTCTATATATAGATTATATAGGGAAAACAAGACAAATTAATAGAAGCTTCTTTTCTTGTATATGTCTATCCCCACGATTAATCTTGATTACATTCCTAAGTTGATGCGTTTTTAGTTTCTTTCAAAGCTCCTCGTATTAGGCTTCGTTGTACTTGTTATAGGCTGGACCTAGAGTATCATACAGGGATCTCGGGATTTCACTTATCACTATTGAAGCCGACTTCTTCCACAACAAGAGGCTATATGGATGGTGTTTATGATTGGTGCTTTCGTATTAGTTGGATATAACCCTTTTAATAGATTATTTCTGTATAGTAAGTGTTAAGGAACAACTTTAGTTTTTTGGAGATATCTTTATTAAAAGCATCTTTAACATAATCAATAGGGTCGATGATTTTACGCTCACGCCCGTATCCAATATTCTGGCAATATCTTTAATTATGCATGAAACTTCGGCCTGACCTGCCAACTTAAATTCAAAACAAACTATTATTTGGTCGATTTTAAAGAGCATAGCATATATAAAGAAGAGAGAGATACGAAGAGAGTAGAAGGAGTAAGAAGAGGAATGAAAGAGATATGAGAGTAAGAGAGTTAACAAGAGTAAGAGAGAGAGAGAGAGATGAGAGAGGAGAGAGAGAGTAGCAAGAGAGGAGATAGAAGATAAGTAAGGAATTGTATTGAAATCTTCTTTATAGCATACAAATAATACTAGCAAACTTATTAAAGATTACTTGCAGAATGTTTAGAATCACGATAATTTTTTGTTAACTAATCTATAACAATAAAATAAATCAAATAATTATTACACAGATATATATAACAAAAGTAAAAATACAGATATTAATATTAAAACTGAGGAAAATATAAGGTCACCATTTAAAATAACTCTGATATATCAATCAATAATTTTATACCTGAGACACAAATTGAACTTGATTAATTATGAATAATTTAATACTTGAGTGATTTCTTATTTTTATAATGTTTAATACGTCTTCCCAAACTAACATATATTGATGGATGTTAAAAATGTATTTAAAGAATTTATACATGAAAATAATGTGATTTTATTCACTTTCCTCTCTACATTGTAATTAATGATTCATGGACTGTGCTACACACACACTCATAATAGTAATTGTGATACTAACCCTTTTAAAAGAATGCCAATATCCTAAAACCCATTACCTGAAAAATATGATTTGAGTTTTTAAAAAAAATATTAGTATAATATATAGTATAGTAGTAGTAGTATATATACTATTAAAATTAATGATGATAGTTAGAATATATATATATATATTTAATAATATATATATTATATATTATTATATAGTAATATATATATATATATATATATATCACCCACCCTTCTTTCCACAAGAGGAAAGGTAAGGTGGTGAACATTGCATCGGAGACGAGTATAAAACATGCAGTAGGCCAGAATTATATGTCGTCGTAAAGAAAGATTTCAGCCTTAACGCGCGCACTTTATGACCTTTTAGTGAGAAACCCGTCGCGTCGAAAATCCACGCCTAGAGCTTCACGGTCATAGCGACATCTACTGGACTTCTTTCTATGATCTTGTCATGATGGGGTCATCCCTTGGCCCAGGTGGGTCTCACCATCCCTCTCACAGAAATCCCGCCATTACCTCGTATGTATGGTCTCACCTTTATTATCTGCCTCTGCCAAACTCAGCAATCTTCCTCCAGATACATTCTTTGCTGAGATAACAAAATCACACTTTTTTCTTCGGTCTTACCATGCTGGTCCTCCGATATAAATCTCCAAACCTATTCCTCACCGCCTATACATCCGACTAAACCAACACCTTTATACCATCCATCCTTTATGATACTATGAACCAATGCATTTCAAGTGCACATAACTGTTATATTCTACATCATATATTCATATCAAATAAACCATCACAACCCAATTTCTTAATGACAGAATGTCTTTTCCTTGATAGTGTTCATCAATTCTTCTCACACGCTAACACACTCAACCTTAAAGAGTCCTTCTAACACCATTGAATACTTTATGTATCGTATTACCTTTTATTCCAGCCATAGTCTCACTTCCATACATTAACATAGTAACAACATACCCCTCATGTAAGACTCTAGGCGCACACAAGGCTTAGTCCCTTTACATTCCAACGGTTTAATTGCACAAGCCACATTCCTGCTTATTCACAAACTTTCCTAGCTCATCTTCAGTGAATCCGTTCCTATATCAGTCCAACATAATATCCAAAATATTTAAACTCATCGACACTTGTTCAAGCTGCTATCCATCTAAAATAACTTCACACCCGAGATAAGTGCCGTCACTCATCAAACTACACTCTAATATCTACGTTATTTTAAACCCCTCCTATTACAACTCACTCCTGACCACCAAATAATCTTCCTACCAAGTCCTCTCTATATCTCTCTCAGGTATTCCCGGCGCACACAAAACCAATCATGCCTGCGCATAGTTTAAAAAGGTAGGCATCCTCTTCACACTCTCCTCTCTATTGCGTCCATCATTGTAACCACTCATCCCTTGCCAACCCCATCCTCTTAATTCTTTCATGAACCACATCCATATACAAAGTTGATCTAATAACCAAAGGAGACATGGCAATCACCCTGCCTCCACCACGATATATTATAACCAATAACTTTCGACTCCAATTTAGGTCTTACACCACGCTTCCCTATCGTAAGATACATACTTCCTTGATCAATCTCTGTTCGAAGAAAGCTTTTACCCTTCTCAACATCAAGTATATAATCTAACTAATCACCTGCCAATAGTAGAACATACCTCGTATTTAAATAACATATACGATACAGAACAATAGTATGCGAAATTCCAGTAAAACCTAAATAATATACAATTTATTCTTCTTCTCCCTCATGTTTTCTCAATCATTTGTTTCAAGTAGAGAGATATATGAAATTCACTATCATCCTGCATAACACTCTCGTGAGACCACAACAAACTTTGTTCTTCATCAATCAGTCTTCAGAGAATTACACTCGACACAATTCTCATTCTCTATTCCAAATGAATACCAGCACATATGGTCCGTGCAACACTCAATAAAACTAATTCCCCTAATTTAATTCCATATCAATTTACCCTGTATCTCCGTACCGCTTATTATTTTAGGTGCATGAATATGGTTGCGGATGAATCCCGAGTTTTACTATTACTGCTCTCTCCAACTGCCTATAGAGCTCCTTAACCGTCCATAAAAAGCATTTTGCCATTTAGAGCATGCTAGATCTTCCGTTAAAGTCTTCAAATCATCTTTAACTAAATTCAAATTGACAATGTCTCCCTCTCTTGATCCCTATTCACCAGTGTAATTCATCCAATACCTTACAGATATATAAATTACATTCTTTAACAAACTTTCTCACTTGCTTACTTTACCTCTCTTACCTTACTAATGGATCTCATTCCACCAAAATACGCACCTATCCTCTTGCACAATCAAAACCCCACACACACATTCCACTATCACCTATTCCATTATTGCCAATTGTTATATCAAGATTTCCGAAGTGTCCTTCCACTACTCCCCTACATCCAAATTCATCAGCTACGAATATTAAGCACCGATACTCACTATCTAATTATTTCTAGCAGTATTCGCTTTTATTCTCTAATTCTTAAGCTTTCGTCTGCCTCCTTCCAGAAGAGCTTCCTATTGCTCTTGTAATGTCCCCATATTCATCCTTACCTTCCAAACTTGTTCAATTTACCTTTTTTTTCCTTACCACGTATGCTATCCTCTTAGTATCCTGCTATTAATATCCTACTTTATATAAATTCCCGAGCTACAATCTTTCTCGTTGAAACTTCATCTTTTGGCTTTTAATAGTACATTCTAACCAACGCTTCATTGTGACTTTAACCAGCTCGCAATTCTAACCTTCCTCATCCACCACTCAATGTACATTCTTCCTTCCTATACTTTAATATATTAAGCATTACCACATACTTCTATATTGCCACTGTCTAATTAATCGCTTCCATCATTTTGCTCCAGTATTTTGTCAGTTTCAACTTCGTGGTCATATATTTCAAACTGATTTAACTTACGAACGCTCTTAAATTTCCCCTTTTTTATAATGTTTCTTCGTGATGTAACAACTAACACATTTAGCAAAATGTTAAATAATGTGTAATTTTTAAATAAATATACGTTTTAAAAATATATTATTTTTATATTCTTTTATTATAATATTTATTAATTATTATACCTATAACTACTCATACACACACACACACATCATACACACACTAACACACACACACACTCCACACTACACACATACCTACACACACACACATCCACACACCCAACCCACACACAACACACACCAGCCTCACAAAATATCAACAAAATATTAATATATAATATATAATTATAATATATATATATTATTATATATATATAATTATAATAATATATTATTATTAATATATTATATATATAAATATATATATATATATATATATATATTAATATTATATTATATATATAAGTACATATATATTAATTATATAATACTCTAATCAGTATATAGTATACTTATTATATATATATAGGTTATCGTAGAAGAATGGATAATTCAGTACTATATATGGATTATATTTATATATATATATATAGAAAAATATATATAGGTTACTGGGCTATATTGTAGGTATGGGATATCTGTATACGGATCTAAAGTACCGTATAGCTATTATATATCACTCGGTATATATATTACTTAGTATAATATACTTAGTGAGCTTATCAGTAGAGCTGAACTCTAAAATATAATACTCATTTGATTAAATTCTAGTATAAATATAACTCCTAATTGAGATAATATAATAGTGATACGCTACCGTAATAGGCTAGTTCAAATAATATAATAAAGAATACTCTATATACTGAATAAAAATGATTTCATTACTCGAGATAAGTATGTATAGCGTGAGGTGATAATACTGTAATATAAAGATATATAGTTTAATATAAACATTTTAGTATTTATATATATAGGGTAACTATTAAATACACGTTATGCTAAAGTATATATATATAGTATATATATATATATGTGTATAATAATAATCAGTATATATATAGATTGGTTTATTATAAGTTATTATATAAATTATTATAATGAAAAGTTACAATGGTATATTATATGTATATATATATAATTATATATATATGGAATAATGTATACTATTTATTTAAGACTAATACGTGAGCTACTCTAGTCACATTACTTTGATATACATGAAATATTAGGTGTATTTATTATCAGAACACCAGAGGTATTCCCGCATCATGGCGTGCCAGGTGGCCGTTTCGTAATGACAAAAGCTTCTATAAACTTATCATCACCGAGGTCCGAAGATAGAAACAATTATGATAGAAGAGAAGTTTCAGCCCCTTGGCTTTTATCGGGCATATTAGATATTTATGAAATTATAGTTTAGTCTCGACTGATCAAAAATAAATGTACATTAATGGGATAAGAAGAAAGTATTGTATATATAAAAAATATTTTAATTTATTTAATATATATAATTAACCATAATTATGTATGGTACCTACCTGAATTAATCCTAATATAGGTTTAAAAATTATAAATGTAATAAATTAAATTATAGATAATTTTAAAGCTTTCCATGTATATAATGGATAAGTAGATAAAATGATTTATATATAATACTATTCCATCATACAATCGTCAGAGTCGTCATTCATCATCATCATCATCATGCGATACATAACACGATATGTTTTTGTTAAGGCCAAAAATATTATTGATTCCAAAAATTTAATCCGAGAGTAGAGAAAATGCATCTTTATAAAGAATATGAGTGTACGCAATCTAAAGAAAGCCCCAACACATATACTGTCCCTCTAAGATAAGATATTTGTTGTTAACCGAACCATCGACTAAAAACATGAAATAAGAAAGTCCCCATCCTCAGAAGCTGCAGCGAGGCACCACGACAGGACCCCCGCTCCATCTATGTGAACCTAAGCATCTCGTCAATGTGGGCTTCATCCCTTTGCCCCAGATTAGATCTAACTCTACAAATATAATTACCCAATCACTCAATACACCCGCCAATTATCACCTTGCAACTGTGCTTATGCACCTTTCATGTATAACGCCTCTGTGCCAAACTCAGCGAGTTTATCTCCTCAGTGCTTTGTTATTGACTAATCATATACCAACTTTGTCTCTCGTCTCGCCCAAGAACTTTATAAGCTTATATATAGGGTCAATCGATAAAAAGTGGTCCAGAAACTGGATACTTGCCATTCGAAAAATAAATCCGCCTTTAGGCGGTCGCGTTTATGCGGCAGAAGTACGTTACGTATCGTAAATAAAAAAGCAGCGCATCGATCACAAAATAGAAGTGGTCAAAGCGTTGCTTTATACTATGTTGTCTCTATTGAAGCTAATAGTGTGAGAAAAGTCTCATATAATTATGTTTTCTATTATAATCTAAAATGTTCAGTACTATATAGATTCATTATGTGCATAGTTGACAAAACATTTCGAATATGATTTTTTGTATCTATACATAAATATAATAAATATATATATTAACTATAAAAAGATATAATAATTAATAATAATTTTTAATAAAATAGCTAAAATACCAAAAAATAATAAATATATAGTGTTATATTTATATACCATACAAAAAAAAAAAAGGTATACTCAAAAACAATAAAGAATATTAATTTCGATATAGCAGCTGACGTATAAAGCACTAATATTTAATATCTATACTTGTAACTTTTTTTAATTATAAAGGAAAATATATAATACTATAAATATAGTATATATATTATATATGGTAATAGATATATATATATTAATATATATTATATAATATTATATATATATATATATAGAATATAAAAATATATATATATAATATATATATATAATATATATATATATATATATATATATATATATTATATTATATATATAGGTATATATAGTAGGTATATATATAGAGATACCCTAGGGTATATAGTAGGGTCTAGCCCGGGATTGAATATATATATATAATATTAATCTACCAAAAAAAATAATACTTTATATATTATAATATATTAACTTTTGCACTTCTACGTTAACTTTATCACTCTCTAATTCTACCCATTCTTCGCCCTTCCTTCACCTTCCTTCCATCCAACCGCCCACTAACTCTCCACACATTTTACATTAAAAACAACATACCATGATCACGATACTCCCATCCCTAATTCCCTTCACGGATTTAACATCCGAATAACATTACTTCCATTTCTCCTTCGTTCACCGAGCACAAAATCTATTCAAATATTTCAACATTGTCAACAACACACAATCTCTACGCTACCCACCAACTCTAGTGCTCTGGGGTATACTTATGAATACCCTTGTAGCTGTCTAAAGAAAGTATTACTCACACACACTCCTCTCTCCTCACAGCAGAAATCAATCATTTCCTACCATTCTCATTTTCTCCCAAACCCCCAAAACCACCTGTTATACCATGCCTTTTTTGTCACCTATCTAACCGTTTAGGTCTCCAACACAAGCAAAAGAAGGTCCTACATAAATCACCCATCTCAAAAACAACACATATCAGAATTATCCCAGGAAAGATTCTTGCAGCTCTCGTCAACAGTTGCACCTCAGATGGACCAGAATATCACAACCCACCAATCGTACCTTGACCAATCAGAACTTAAAATTTAACGTTAAGAATTCTAGTACTCACACACACATAAAAATGTTACTATAGCTCAAGTACTAAAAAATATACGTCCAAGTCGGCTTTAGTGCAGCCCAAATTACAAACTTCCTATCTCCCCCCCCCCTCATTCCTTTCACGACACCAAAGCACAAACATATTAAGACTACTACCAAACTAATGTTCACCGTTTCCTTTCAAATTGTGACATATAAACAGTTCACAGAGAGCAAATCAAATCTGCTCTTTCTAAATACATCCATCACCTCTCTCCTCCTCTCATCCAGCAAACCCATTGTTACTCCGAACAAAATAATACATTATCTTTGTACCCCTCCAATCGTGTGGTTCTCTACATTTTCGCCTCCCGAATAATAGAAGGCCTGCTTACGCGTTTTATCACGATAGTCCCTCTCTCTGAGGCCACTTAAAGAACAAATTCCTAGCACATTGCGACCGGCAAAGGATAAAAGTAAATTCATAAGTTGATAATAGCTGAGTATATTGCAATTCTCCATCTATCGCCGAGATGATTATCATCCTTCTACCAGATTCATCCACTAAGAATTTGTGTTCTCGTTCGTATTCTTCCCACATTTTTTTCTCTCCTCCTGTTCATGTCTGATTTCCTCGGCTTTGCGTGTTTTTTCGTTTAAACCAATAGTAGTTATATCCTATACGCTTATATAGTCATATATTAGTATTTTATTTTACTATTATATATTAGATAGTCGGGTGTCGGTCTATATAGCAGTATATTATAGATTCAATAATTATTTTTTAGGCTTTGTTATTTAGGTTATATATATATTAAGTAATATTTACATAATTCATATGGTATATCTATATTATATATATTATAGGTATATATATTATATATATATATAGTTTTATCATTTATAATATAATTTCTGTGCGGAATAGAATATTATGTGACAACCATCACGTCCTTTAGTATATAGTAGACTCTAGCTGATTATATAGTATATAATATTTTATAATGTTTATTTTATATGTATATTTATATTATGAGATGTATTCGCCAATCCGCCATTCGTTTGAAATACCTAAATTAGACTGTATATTGGTACTCCCATACGGGTCCCAGAAAATCCTAAGCCAATTAATATTAAATATATAATATATATATAAATATATTAAATTATTAAATAATATATATATTAATATATATATATATATATAATTATATATATATTCAGCATAAATTATAAAATAAGGAATTTCCATATATTTCTCGGAAGTATAAAATACTTTATAAATTAAAACAATTGATCAGTTAATAAAACTGTCTAATTAACTGTTTATATATATATTATATAAATTAATATATATATTTATAATAGATATATATATATATATATTATATATATAATAATAATTATTATATATAGTATATATGATTATTATTATAATATATTATATATTTATATTTAATAATTAATATTATAGTATATTATAATCTATATATATATATTTATAATATTATTATTAATATATATATATATTAAGGGATGTGGAATATATTGTATATATAAGTATATAGACCGGAATATCCGGTCAAACTAATCCTGTTCCGTACCTATTCGGCCAAGGGTTTTATTGACTATCTCGGTAAATACCGGACCAAGTTTTTGCACTATCCAGTATCGGCCGGATACGTAGAATAAATTACTTCCCTAGTATGGAATTCAATATTCGTCGTTTTGAGTAGGAACAATATTCCAAATATTTGAATAAATTATATATATAATATATATGATATTAATATATAATGTTATGTAGATATTATGTGAGTAATCGATGACATTAAACCATCATATAAGTAATGTAATAATAATGATTTGAGGTAGGAAATGAAAAGTTATTACTCGAGAATTATTATGGGGGTGTGTATGAAAAAGAGATTTATATTTTTTTAAAAAAAATATTAAAAAGTATGATAAAAATAGAATAATAGTAATAAGTGAGAATATAATAGAATTAATGTGATAGCCATAGTAGAGAATATGTCTGTATGTGATATAGAGTGACAATATCTAGAGTATATATATATATAGTTTACTAAATAAGAGATTCATAAGAAAGAATTATATTTTTTTATTAAGAAAATATAGATTATATCACACGAGCTATTTTTTATAATGTAATTATAAATGATTGACTAGTAGGTTTTTTTAAATTCAATTAAGTAGTAGTAGAATAAGAGAAGGGCTAACCCCATAATTAGATAGTGTACGGTTAGAAGTGTATAAGAGATGAATTTAGTAATTGCATAGAGGTGAGTTAATTGTATAGTAATGAAATTAAATGATTCCTTACATTTGATTAGAATCTCGAATTTTGTATTTTTCATAATATCCAAGTAGCTAAATGTTAATTTTAATGACAGATTCGTGTTTAGCATATAAAAACATAAATTGTTAGACTTCTCAAAGATCATGAACACCTGGAACTAGAAATAATGTTGCATCAAGGTTGGTCATATAATGTCAATCCTATTAAATTGTATTTTAGTTCAATGTCGACTGTAGTGCTCTTGGTGTGAATGAGCGTGAAGTCAAAACATATTATCTGAATAATATTAGATAATATTAATAATAAATAAGTCAAATTACGACATTTCCTTTACATTATGGTGATATTAAAAGTTTGGTAAGTTAAATATTAAAATATATCTAAATAAATTATTATTATTTATATTTTATATTGAAATATATAACTTCTAATAAAACTACTAATTATTAAAAAAAAAATTAATGATATTATTTAATTTAGAAAAATTAATTATTAATAGCTACCTAAAAATGACAACTATTGTTTAATGCTATATTTTTACCACACTACAATTTTATTTTTAAAAATATTTCTTACATATGTATATACGCATTATATAGCGTTTCTATATATAGCTTATTTTTTATTATAATACCCTAAAATATTCAAGACTTGTATTATTATAATATAACATGACTCATAAATCAAACTTCCCATTTAAATATATTATATATATATATATCAGATAAAGTGTCTCTCAAGTTATTGTTAATTACAATCAGACTGAAAAATTTAAATAATTCTCTAATAATGTTTATGCCTGCCTATTTCTAAGATTACTAGTAGTATTAATGAATGTTATAAAACATTATAAAAATCTGGGCTTATACGCAATTCTTACACTGGCAATATAACTTGATATTAAGTGGAAAATTTCATTTAAAACTCAAGAAATAAATAAGGTCTAATAATCGATTTTAATATAACTTTATATAGTATAATCAGATAAACTAAATAAATTATTATTATCTTATCAGTTCCGGTAATCGATATATAACCGTAATTATTAATTGTTAAACACTTAATTCAATAGCTGCGTTTCCAGAAGCCGACGTGTAGCATGCCCTATTTATCATAATGTATATTGCCAAAATATCATAAACTCTATAGGGAATACATAGCTATATCGAATGAAAAAAAAATAATACATTTCAAACAAATTGTTTAGATATGGTAAAGAAACTATATTCATGATTGCCACA
>JABUQX010057976.1:0-33166 GCA_015478945.1 Trachelipus rathkii
TTTTTCCATAGGTAAGATTAGTCATAGTTTTCGCAAAACCTAACGGAAAAAGTAAAATGGTGCGGGAACTATACCTAATTCCCGCAGTACTTGCGTTACCAAAAACTTTTAAAAAAAAAAGCAGCAGCCCAGCAAAAAGCGAGTAAAATACCGGACTCGCCGCCGCCGCCACCGACCGATACCAACACTCATCATCATCATCATCATCATTTCCTCCGAACGGAAGAATTTATTTAAGTCACCAAAAAATTCTCGTATCGTTAATAAAAATGAAAAGAACGAACGAGAGAACCACGATATTTCTTTCCGACGGTGACTTCCAAACCCCCACCCGCCCGTTTAAACGGCCTAAATACTATCTACCCATATCCCGTCCCGTCGGAAATAAATATCGTCGTTCTTTCCCTGGTTTTCAACAGAGTAAAAGAGAAAACAAAGAGAAAAAAAAGAGAAGCGCGCGCGCTAGCAGAGTGAGGCACTACGGCAGAACGTACGTACCAAACTTTTTGTCATCGCTTTAGCTATCTTCGACCCCTCCTCCTGCGTTCGTGTATCGTGTGTCGCGTGTCGCGTGTTTGTCGTGTCTGTCGTTAATTAATCGAATACAAAAAAAAATAATACCGCGCCATCGAGACGATGATCATCCGCCATTATTCGAACGAGCTCGAGAACCAACCTCGATCGATTGGTCCCGGCTGGTTTATATAAAAAAAATAAAAATAAAAGGACGGACAATGGACTCGGTCGCCCATTGAACGAACTCTGCAATGAAACGCATCCTAATGAACAAATGCATGCGCGAACGCGAAAATCTTCACTGGGATACGTTCATGTACAGTAATGAAAAATAGACGAATAAGGCGAATGAATCGTCGTCGTCGACGACGCGATATATTTTTTTTTCTATTCGATCGTATTACGTTTGTCGTTTGGTTGGTTGGTTCGAGTGAAAGAGACTCGTTTCTTTCGGAGGGAGGGAGGGAGGGATCTCAAGATATTACCGGGCTCCACGACGGGGACGTACGATGACAGGGAGCCCGTGAGCATCTGTCGTCATCAGCGTTCGAAACCTGTGTGTTTGGGGTATAAGTAAGTGTTCGTGAGTAAACCGAATAGGTTTGAAAAATAAAATAAATTTCAGTAGAAGAGAAAGGATTTTTTAAAGGGAACCCGCCCGTATATAACCATAAATACGCAATCGATCACGTAAATACGAGATATGTACGGGCAGATTCGAAAAAAACCATTGTTCGAGCGAACCACTGGGCTCGCTCGCGGATCGATGTTTTTTTGGGGATAGGATAGGAGAGAGGTAAAAAAAACTATCGACCCGAAGATCTAACTAACGAACTAACTCACTAAAGAGCTAGACAAACCTAACGCTATTTCGAACGCTTCGGACAAATTTTCACCCTCGGAAAGAAAAGGAAGGCATCTCTCCGAGGACTAACTGACTACCGCCGTGTAATTTTAGTTTATTTATCTAATCGCTATGATGGAAAGACACCGTATGACGTCCGAAGGCGACTCGGCTAGTCGAATCCTTTTCTTCGTGAATCCCCTTTTTCAGTGCGACGGTCCTATCCCCACCTGTGAACTTTGGGGCGATCTTGGAAAGCATGTATCCTTCCGTCCAAGGAGTTTATATACCCGCCCAGCCCCGACATAAATCCACGCTCTAAGACCTTCTCTCGTCGATCGGAACTTGGACTTTGGCTTTCGGGTGAACGCCCTAATGTTCGGACATGCGCACCCCTACGGCGTTTCCACTTTTCCGATCGATTCATCGAGACTAAGACCGAACCGTTCGATCGTCATACGGTGATAAAGGAATACGAAAGAGCGAACAGCAAAATAGATTGAAAAAAATAGTCGAAGGGTTTGGATAGATTTAAAGAGGAAGAAATAAATATTTGGATATGAGCGTGGGTGTGTACCTATCGTGTTTTAGGTGTCAAATGAGATTTTACTATCCATCAGCGGTGTTCGAAATACTTACTGGACTCCGCGTCGCTTAGTTAACAGTAACCGGTCGCCTTATCCACTAAGCCATTCACGTTCCCAGAAAAGGAACGTTTCAAGCGTAGTTTTTAAAGCTCCCGGTTTTCTCATTCCATAATTACCTGTGGAAAAAACTTTGCATATTACGTTAGTTATATGGTCCCTAATCTAAAAAAAATAAAAAAAAATCCTTAAATCTAAAAAAAACATGCCTTAAAAACTAAAAAATAAACGCCCGTGCTAAAAAGCGGCACGGAAAAAGTAAAATGGTTCGGGAACCTACTACCTATTCCCGCAGTACTGCGTTACCAAAAACTTTAAAAAAAAAACAGCAGCAGAAGCGAGTAAAAATACCGTACTCGCCGCCGCCGCCACCGACCGATACCAACACTCATCATCATCATCATCATCATTTCCTCCGAACGGAAGAATTTATTTAAGTCACCAAAAAATTCTCGTATCGTTAATAAAAATGAAAAGAACGAACGAGAGAACCACGATATTTCTTTCCGACGGTGACTTCCAAACCCCCACCCGCCCGTTTAAACGGCCTACATACTATCTACCCATATCCCGTCCCGTCGGAAATAAATATCGTCGTTCTTTCCCTGGTTTTTCAACAGAGTAAAAGAGAAAACAAAGAGAAAAAAGAGAAGCGCGCGCGCTAGCAGAGTGAGGCACTACGGCAGAACGTACGTACCACGAAACTTTTTGTCATCGCTTTAGCTATCTTGGACCCCTCCTCCTGCGTTCGTGTATCGTGTGTCGCGTGTCGCGTGTTTGTCGTGTCTGTCGTTAATTAATCGAATACAAAAAAAAATAATACGCGCCAATCAAGACGATGATCATCCGCCATTATTCGAACGAGCTCGAGAACCAACCTCGATCGATTGGTCCTGGCTCGTTTATATAAAAAAAATAAAAATAAACGGACGGACAATGGACTCGGTCGCCCATTGAACGAACTGCAATGAAACGCATCCTAATGAACAAATGCATGCGCGAACGCGAAAATCTTCACCGGGATGCGTTCATGTACAGTAATGAAAAATAGACGAATAAGACGAATGAATCGTCGTCGTCGACGACGCGATATATTTTTTTTTCTATTCGATCGTATTACGTTTGTCGTTTGGTTTGTCGTTTGGTTGGTTCGAGTAACAGAGACTCGTTTCTTTCGGAGGGAGGAATCTCAAGATATTACCGGGCTCCACGACGGGGACGTACGATGACAGGGAGCCCGTGAGCATCTGTCGTCATCAGCGTTCGAAACCTGTGTGTTTGGGGTATAAGTAAGTGTTCGTGAGTAAACCGAATAGGTTTGAAAAATAAAATAAATTTCAGTAGAAGAGAAAGGATTTTTTAAAGGGAACCCGCCCGTATATAACCATAAATACGCAATCGATCACGTAAATACGAGATATGTACGGGCAGATTCGAAAAAAACCATTGTTCGAGCGAACCACTGGGCTCGCTCGCGGATCGATGTTTTTTTGGGGATAGGATAGGAGAGAGGTAAAAAAAACTATCGACCCGAAGATCTAACTAACGAACTAACTCACTAAAGAGCTAGACAAACCTAACGCTATTTCGAACGCTTCGGACAAATTTTCACCCTCGGAAAGAAAAGGAAGGCATCTCTCCGAGGACTAACTGACTACCGCCGTGTAATTTTAGTTTATTTATCTAATCGCTATGATGGAAAGACACCGTATGACGTCCGAAGGCGACTCGGCTAGTCGAATCCTTTTCTTCGTGAATCCCCTTTTTCAGTGCGACGGTCCTATCCCCACCTGTGAACTTTGGGGCGATCTTGGAAAGCATGTATCCTTCCGTCCAGGGAGTTTATATACCGCCCCCCCGATAAAAATCCACGCTCTAAGACCTTCTCTCGTCGATCGGAACTTGGACTTTGGCTTTCGGGTGAACGCCCTAATGTTCGGACATGCGCACCCCTACGGCGTTTCCACTTTTCCGATCGATTCATCGAGACTAAGACCGAACCGTTCGATCGTCATACGGTGATAAAGGAATACGAAAGAGCGAACAGCAAAATAGATTGAAAAAAATAGTCGAAGGGTTTGGATAGATTTAAAGAGGAAGAAATAAATATTTGGATATGAGCGTGGGTGTGTACCTATCGTGTTTTAGGTGTCAAAGGAGATTTTACTATCCATCAGCGGTGTTCGAAATACTTACTGGACTCCGCGTCGCTTAGTTAACAGTAACCGGTCGCCTTATCCACTAAGCCATTCACGTTCCCAGAAAAGGAACGTTTCAAGCGTAGTTTTTAAAGCTCCCGGTTTTCTCATTCCATAATTACCTGTGGAAAAAACTTTGCATATTACGTTAGTTATATGGTCCCTAATCTAAAAAAAATAAAAAAAAATCCTTAAATCTAAAAAAAACATGCCTTAAAAACTAAAAAATAAACGCCCGTGCTAAAAAGCGGCACGGAAAAAGTAAAATGGTTCGGGAACTTACTACCTATTCCCGAAGTACTGCGTTACCAAAAACTTAAAAAAAAGCAGCAGCAGAAGCGAGTAAAAATACCGTACTCGCCGCCGCCGCTGCCACCGATACCAACACTCATCATCATCATCATCATCATTTCCTCCGAACGGAAGAATTTATTCAAGTCACCAAAAAATTCTCGTATCGTTAATAAAAATGAAAAGAACGAACGAGAGAACCACGATATTTCTTTCCGACGGTGACTTCCAAACCCCCACCCGCCCGTTTAAACGGCCTACATACTATCTACCCATATCCCGTCCCGTCGGAAATAAATATCGTCGTTCTTTCCCTGGTTTTTCAACAGAGTAAAAGAGAAAACAAAGAGAAAAAAAGAGAAGCGCGCGCGCTAGCAGAGTGAGGCACTACGGCAGAACGTACGTACCACGAAACTTTTTGTCATCGCTTTAGCTATCTTGGACCCCTCCTCCTGCGTTCGTGTATCGTGTGTCGCGTGTCGCGTGTTTGTCGTGTCTGTCGTTAATTAATCGAATACAAAAAAAAAATAATACCGCGCCATCGAGACGATGATCATCCGCCATTATTCGAACGAGCTCGAGAACCAACCTCGATCGATTGGTCCTGGCTCGTTTATATAAAAAAAATAAAAATAAACGGACGGACAATGGACTCGGTCGCCCATTGAACGAACTGCAATGAAACGCATCCTAATGAACAAATGCATGCGCGAACGCGAAAATCTTCACCGGGATGCGTTCATGTACAGTAATGAAAAATAGACGAATAAGACGAATGAATCGTCGTCGTCGACGACGCGATATATTTTTTTTTCTATTCGATCGTATTACGTTTGTCGTTTGGTTTGTCGTTTGGTTGGTTCGAGTAACAGAGACTCGTTTCTTTCGGAGGGAGGAATCTCAAGATATTACCGGGCTCCACGACGGGGACGTACGATGACAGGGAGCCCGTGAGCATCTGTCGTCATCAGCGTTCGAAACCTGTGTGTTTTGGGTATAAGTGTTCGTGAGTAAACCGAATAGGTTTGAAAAATAAAATAAATTTCAGTAGAAGAGAAAGGATTTTTTAAAGGGAACCCGCCCGTATATAACCATAAATACGCAATCGATCACGTAAATACGAGATATGTACGGGCAGATTCGAAAAAAACCATTGTTCGAGCGAACCACTGGGCTCGCTCGCGGATCGATGTTTTTTTGGGGATAGGATAGGAGAGAGGTAAAAAAAACTATCGACCCGAAGATCTAACTAACGAACTAACTCACTAAAGAGCTAGACAAACCTAACGCTATTTCGAACGCTTCGGACAAATTTTCACCCTCGGAAAGAAAAGGAAGGCATCTCTCCGAGGACTAACTGACTACCGCCGTGTAATTTTAGTTTATTTATCTAATCGCTATGATGGAAAGACACCGTATGACGTCCGAAGGCGACTCGGCTAGTCGAATCCTTTTCTTCGTGAATCCCCTTTTTCAGTGCGACGGTCCTATCCCCACCTGTGAACTTTGGGGCGATCTTGGAAAGCATGTATCCTTCCGTCCAAGGAGTTTATATACCCGCCCAGCCCCGATAAAAATCCACGCTCTAAGACCTTCTCTCGTCGATCGGAACTTGGACTTTGGCTTTCGGGTGAACGCCCTAATGTTCGGACATGCGCACCCCTACGGCGTTTCCACTTTTCCGATCGATTCATCGAGACTAAGACCGAACCGTTCGATCGTCATACGGTGATAAAGGAATACGAAAGAGCGAACAGCAAAATAGATTGAAAAAAATAGTCGAAGGGTTTGGATAGATTTAAAGAGGAAGAAATAAATATTTGGATATGAGCGTGGGTGTGTACCTATCGTGTTTTAGGTGTCAAATGAGATTTTACTATCCATCAGCGGTGTTCGAAATACTTACTGGACTCCGCGTCGCTTAGTTAACAGTAACCGGTCGCCTTATCCACTAAGCCATTCACGTTCCCAGAAAAGGAACGTTTCAAGCGTAGTTTTTAAAGCTCCCGGTTTTCTCATTCCATAATTACCTGTGGAAAAAACTTTGCATATTACGTTAGTTATATGGTCCCTAATCTAAAAAAAATAAAAAAAAATCCTTAAATCTAAAAAAAACATGCCTTAAAAACTAAAAAATAAACGCCCGTGCTAAAAAGCGGCACGGAAAAAGTAAAATGGTTCGGGAACCTACTACCTATTCCCGCAGTACTGCGTTACCAAAAACTTAAAAAAAAAAGCAGCAGCAGAAGCGAGTAAAAATACCGTACTCGCCGCCGCCGCCGCCAACGATACCAACACTCATCATCATCATCATCATCATTTCCTCCGAACGGAAGAATTTATTCAAGTCACCAAAAAATTCTCGTATCGTTAATAAAAATGAAAAGAACGAACGAGAGAACCACGATATTTCTTTCCGACGGTGACTTCCAAACCCCCACCCGCCCGTTTAAACGGCCTACATACTATCTACCCATATCCCGTCCCGTCGGAAATAAATATCGTCGTTCTTTCCCTGGTTTTTCAACAGAGTAAAAGAGAAAACAAAGAGAAAAAAAGAGAAGCGCGCGCGCTAGCAGAGTGAGGCACTACGGCAGAACGTACGTACCACGAAACTTTTTGTCATCGCTTTAGCTATCTTGGACCCCTCCTCCTGCGTTCGTGTATCGTGTGTCGCGTGTCGCGTGTTTGTCGTGTCTGTCGTTAATTAATCGAATACAAAAAAAAATAATACCGCGCCATCGAGACGATGATCATCCGCCATTATTCGAACGAGCTCGAGAACCAACCTCGATCGATTGGTCCTGGCTCGTTTATATAAAAAAAATAAAAATAAACGGACGGACAATGGACTCGGTCGCCCATTGAACGAACTGCAATGAAACGCATCCTAATGAACAAATGCATGCGCGAACGCGAAAATCTTCACCGGGATGCGTTCATGTACAGTAATGAAAAATAGACGAATAAGACGAATGAATCGTCGTCGTCGACGACGCGATATATTTTTTTTTCTATTCGATCGTATTACGTTTGTCGTTTGGTTTGTCGTTTGGTTGGTTCGAGTAACAGAGACTCGTTTCTTTCGGAGGGAGGAATCTCAAGATATTACCGGGCTCCACGACGGGGACGTACGATGACAGGGAGCCCGTGAGCATCTGTCGTCATCAGCGTTCGAAACCTGTGTGTTTGGGGTATAAGTAAGTGTTCGTGAGTAAACCGAATAGGTTTGAAAAATAAAATAAATTTCAGTAGAAGAGAAAGGATTTTTTAAAGGGAACCCGCCCGTATATAACCATAAATACGCAATCGATCACGTAAATACGAGATATGTACGGGCAGATTCGAAAAAAACCATTGTTCGAGCGAACCACTGGGCTCGCTCGCGGATCGATGTTTTTTTGGGGATAGGATAGGAGAGAGGTAAAAAAAACTATCGACCCGAAGATCTAACTAACGAACTAACTCACTAAAGAGCTAGACAAACCTAACGCTATTTCGAACGCTTCGGACAAATTTTCACCCTCGGAAAGAAAAGGAAGGCATCTCTCCGAGGACTAACTGACTACCGCCGTGTAATTTTAGTTTATTTATCTAATCGCTATGATGGAAAGACACCGTATGACGTCCGAAGGCGACTCGGCTAGTCGAATCCTTTTCTTCGTGAATCCCCTTTTTCAGTGCGACGGTCCTATCCCCACCTGTGAACTTTGGGGCGATCTTGGAAAGCATGTATCCTTCCGTCCAAGGAGTTTATATACCCGCCCAGCCCCGATAAAAATCCACGCTCTAAGACCTTCTCTCGTCGATCGGAACTTGGACTTTGGCTTTCGGGTGAACGCCCTAATGTTCGGACATGCGCACCCCTACGGCGTTTCCACTTTTCCGATCGATTCATCGAGACTAAGACCGAACCGTTCGATCGTCATACGGTGATAAAGGAATACGAAAGAGCGAACAGCAAAATAGATTGAAAAAAATAGTCGAAGGGTTTGGATAGATTTAAAGAGGAAGAAATAAATATTTGGATATGAGCGTGGGTGTGTACCTATCGTGTTTTAGGTGTCAAATGAGATTTTACTATCCATCAGCGGTGTTCGAAATACTTACTGGACTCCGCGTCGCTTAGTTAACAGTAACCGGTCGCCTTATCCACTAAGCCATTCACGTTCCCAGAAAAGGAACGTTTCAAGCGTAGTTTTTAAAGCTCCCGGTTTTCTCATTCCATAATTACCTGTGGAAAAAACTTTGCATATTACGTTAGTTATATGGTCCCTAATCTAAAAAAAATAAAAAAAAATCCTTAAATCTAAAAAAAACATGCCTTAAAAACTAAAAAATAAACGCCCGTGCTAAAAAGCGGCACGGAAAAAGTAAAATGGTTCGGGAACCTACTACCTATTCCCGCAGTACTGCGTTACCAAAAACTTAAAAAAAAGCAGCAGCAGCAAAAGCGAGTAAAAATACCGTACTCGCTGCCACCGCCGCCACCGATACCAACACTCATCATCATCATCATTTCCTCCGAACGGAAGAATTTATTTAAGTCACCAAAAAATTCTCGTATCGTTAATAAAAATGAAAAGAACGAACGAGAGAACCACGATATTTCTTTCCGACGGTGACTTCCAAACCCCCACCCGCCCGTTTAAACGGCCTAAATACTATCTACCCATATCCCGTCCCGTCGGAAATAAATATCGTCGTTCTTTCCCTGGTTTTTCAACAGAGTAAAAGAGAAAACAAAGAGAAAAAAAGAAAAGCGCGCGCGCTAGCAGAGTGAGGCACTACGGCAGAACGTACGTACCAAACTTTTTGTCATCGCTTTAGCTATCTTCGACCCCTCCTCCTGCGTTCGTGTATCGTGTGTCGCGTGTCGCGTGTTTGTCGTGTCTGTCTTTAATCGAATACAAAAAAAAATAATACGCGCCAATCTAGACGAAGATGTTCCGCCATTAGAACGAGCTCGAGAACCAACCTCGATCGATTGGTCCCGGCTCGTTTATATAAAAAAAATAAAAATAAAAGGACGGACAATGGACTCGGTCGCCCATTGAACGAACTCTGCAATGAAACGCATCCTAATGAACAAATGCATGCGCGAACGCGAAAATCTTCACTGGGATACGTTCATGTACAGTAATGAAAAATAGACGAATAAGGCGAATGAATCGTCGTCGTCGACGACGCGATATATTTTTTTTTCTATTCGATCGTATTACGTTTGTCGTTTGGTTGGTTGGTTCGAGTGAAAGAGACTCGTTTCTTTCGGAGGGAGGGAGGGAGGGATCTCAAGATATTACCGGGCTCCACGACGGGGACGTACGATGACAGGGAGCCCGTGAGCATCTGTCGTCATCAGCGTTCGAAACCTGTGTGTTTGGGGTATAAGTAAGTGTTCGTGAGTAAACCGAATAGGTTTGAAAAATAAAATAAATTTCAGTAGAAGAGAAAGGATTTTTTAAAGGGAACCCGCCCGTATATAACCATAAATACGCAATCGATCACGTAAATACGAGATATGTACGGGCAGATTCGAAAAAAAACCATTGTTCGAGCGAACCACTGGGCTCGCTCGCGGATCGATGTTTTTTTGGGGATAGGATAGGAGAGAGGTAAAAAAAACTATCGACCCGAAGATCTAACTAACGAACTAACTCACTAAAGAGCTAGACAAACCTAACGCTATTTCGAACGCTTCGGACAAATTTTCACCCTCGGAAAGAAAAGGAAGGCATCTCTCCGAGGACTAACTGACTACCGCCGTGTAATTTTAGTTTATTTATCTAATCGCTATGATGGAAAGACACCGTATGACGTCCGAAGGCGACTCGGCTAGTCGAATCCTTTTCTTCGTGAATCCCCTTTTTCAGTGCGACGGTCCTATCCCCACCTGTGAACTTTGGGGCGATCTTGGAAAGCATGTATCCTTCCGTCCAAGGAGTTTATATACCCGCCCAGCCCCGACATAAATCCACGCTCTAAGACCTTCTCTCGTCGATCGGAACTTGGACTTTGGCTTTCGGGTGAACGCCCTAATGTTCGGACATGCGCACCCCTACGGCGTTTCCACTTTTCCGATCGATTCATCGAGACTAAGACCGAACCGTTCGATCGTCATACGGTGATAAAGGAATACGAAAGAGCGAACAGCAAAATAGATTGAAAAAAATAGTCGAAGGGTTTGGATAGATTTAAAGAGGAAGAAATAAATATTTGGATATGAGCGTGGGTGTGTACCTATCGTGTTTTAGGTGTCAAATGAGATTTTACTATCCATCAGCGGTGTTCGAAATACTTACTGGACTCCGCGTCGCTTAGTTAACAGTAACCGGTCGCCTTATCCACTAAGCCATTCACGTTCCCAGAAAAGGAACGTTTCAAGCGTAGTTTTTAAAGCTCCCGGTTTTCTCATTCCATAATTACCTGTGGAAAAAACTTTGCATATTACGTTAGTTATATGGTCCCTAATCTAAAAAAAATAAAAAAAAATCCTTAAATCTAAAAAAAACATGCCTTAAAAACTAAAAAATAAACGCCCGTGCTAAAAAGCGGCACGGAAAAAGTAAAATGGTTCGGGAACCTACTACCTATTCCCGCAGTACTGCGTTACCAAAAACTTTAAAAAAAAAACAGCAGCAGAAGCGAGTAAAAATACCGTACTCGCCGCCGCCGCCACCGACCGATACCAACACTCATCATCATCATCATCATCATCATTTCCTCCGAACGGAAGAATTTATTCAAGTCACCAAAAAATTCTCGTATCGTTAATAAAAATGAAAAGAACGAACGAGAGAACCACGATATTTCTTTCCGACGGTGACTTCCAAACCCCCACCCGCCCGTTTAAACGGCCTACATACTATCTACCCATATCCCGTCCCGTCGGAAATAAATATCGTCGTTCTTTCCCTGGTTTTTCAACAGAGTAAAAGAGAAAACAAAGAGAAAAAAAAGAGAAGCGCGCGCGCTAGCAGAGTGAGGCACTACGGCAGAACGTACGTACCACGAAACTTTTTGTCATCGCTTTAGCTATCTTGGACCCCTCCTCCTGCGTTCGTGTATCGTGTGTCGCGTGTCGCGTGTTTGTCGTGTCTGTCGTTAATTAATCGAATACAAAAAAAAATAATACCGCGCCATCGAGACGATGATCATCCGCCATTATTCGAACGAGCTCGAGAACCAACCTCGATCGATTGGTCCTGGCTCGTTTATATAAAAAAAATAAAAATAAACGGACGGACAATGGACTCGGTCGCCCATTGAACGAACTCTGCAATGAAACGCATCCTAATGAACAAATGCATGCGCGAACGCGAAAATCTTCACCGGGATGCGTTCATGTACAGTAATGAAAAATAGACGAATAAGGCGAATGAATCGTCGTCGTCGACGACGCGAAATATTTTTTTTTCTATTCGATCGTATTACGTTTGTCGTTTGGTTTGTCGTTTGGTTGTGTCGAGTAACAGAGACTCGTTTCTTTCGGAGGGAGGAATCTCAAGATATTACCGGGCTCCACGACGGGGACGTACGATGACAGGGAGCCCGTTCTTAGAAATTTTTTAAATAATTAAAATTATTTTCAAAAATATTTCTTGATAATATTAGCTTTTAAATTTAAATAATTTTTAAATCTAAAATTTGAGAGAAACTTTTAAAAAAACTTACCCGAGACGAAGATTTCGTAAAATAGAACACCACTACGTTTATTCAATATTTATGAAATTAAAAGAAATATATAAATAAATTCACTTATTATTAGATAATTTTCATTTTCGCACTTAAAGTGGGTTCGCGCCTTTAGTTTTTGGCGTGAAAAAACTTTTTTCAGGATAACAAATTTTACTTAAATAATTTTTAAATCTAAAATATTATAAAAGAAACTTTAAAAAAAATTCTCCGAGACGAATATTTCCTAAAATAGAACACCACCACGTAATGCTTTTAATCGTTGCCTTTTTTTCTCATCTTGCCTTCTACCTTAATCCAACATTCTAGGGCTGCCGAAGCGCCTTTCTTAAGAGAGAATTATAAAAACACGTCCGCTCGGCACTGCTTTCAAAATAAACTGACTCGCACTTATGGAGGCGACGCCTTTAGTTTTTTGCGGGAAACGAATTTATTCAATACATATGAAATTGAAAAAAAATAATATAAATTTACTTATTAATGGATAATTTTCATTCTCGCACTTAGGGCTGGGGCGCGCTTTTAGTTTTTGGCGGGAAACGACTTTTTTCAAGATAACTGATTTTACTTAAATAATTTTTAAATCTAAATTCTAAAAGAAACTTTAAAAAAAACTTACCCTAGGCGAAGATTTCCTACAATAGAACACCACGATGTAAACGTTGCTCTTTTTTTCTCACCGAGCCTTCTCCTTTCGCCCAGCATCCTATGGGCCGCCGAAGCGCCTTTCTTCAAAGAGAATTATAAAACACGTCCACTCACCACCACGTCCAAAATAAACTGACTCACAGTCAGGGCGGCTGCGCGCATTTAATTTTTGGCGGGAAACGAATTTATTCAATATTTATGAAATTAAAAAATATATATATAAATTCACTTATTATTGGATAATTTCATTTTCGCACTTAGGGTGGGGGCACAACTTTAGTTTTTGGCGGGAAACGACTTTTTTCAATATTTATGAAATTAAAAAATATATATATATATATATATAAATTCACTTATTATTGGATAATTTTCATTTTCGCACTTAGGGTGGGGGCACAACTTTAGTTTTTGGCGGGAAACAACTTTTTTCAAGATAACAGATTTTACTTTAATAATTTTTAAATCTAAAAATTTATAAAAGAAAATTTAAAAAAAATACTCCGAGACGAAGATTTGCTAAAATAGAACACCATGACGTAAACGTTGCTCTTTTTTTCTCACCGAGCCTTCTCCCTTCGCCCAGCATCCTATGGCCGCCGTAGCGCCTTCCTTCAAAGAGAATTATAAAACACGTCCGCTCACCACCACGTCCAAAATAAACTGACTCACAGTTAGGGCGCCTGCGCACCTTTAGTTTTTGGCGGGAAACGAATTTATTCGATATTTATTTATGAAATTAATATATATATATATATATATATATATATATATATATATATATATATATATATATATATAAATTCACTTATTATTGATAATTTTCATTTTCGCACTTAGGGTGGGGGCACGACTTTAGTTTTTGCGGGAAATGACTTTTTTCAAGATAACAGATTTTACTTAAATAATTTTTAAATCTAAAAAATTATAAAAGAAACTTTAAAAAAAATACTCCGAAACGAAGATTTCCTAAAATAGAACACCACCACGTAATGCTTTTAATCGTTGCCTTTTATTTTCTCACCTTGCCTTCTACCTTATCCAACATCCTAGGGCTGCCGAGGCGCCTTTCTTAAGAGAGAATTATAAAAACACGTCCGCTCGGCACTGCTTTCAAAATAAACTGACTCGCATTTAGAGAGGCTGCGCCATTAGTTTTTGACGGGAACGAATTTATTCAATATTTATGAAAATTAAAAGAAAAATATAAATAAATTCACTTATTATTGAATAATTTTCATTTTCGCACTTAGGGTGGGGAGCGACTTCAGTTTTTGGCGGTAAAAAACGTTAAGATACAAAATTTTACTTAAATAATTTTTAAATCTAAAAATTTTAAAAGAAACATTAAAAAAAAAATTCTCCGAGACGAATATTTCCTAAAATAGAACACAACCACGTAATGCTTTTTATCGTTCCCTTTTTTTCTCATCTTGCCTTCTACCTTATTCCAACATCTTATGGCTGCCGAAGCTCCTTTCTTAAGAGAGAATTATAAAACACGTCCGATCAGCACTGCTTCCAAAATAAACTGACTCGCATTTATGGAGGTGGCGCCTTTAGTTTTTGCGGGAAACGAATTTATTCAATATTTATGAAATTTAAAAAATTTATATAAATTTACTTATTAATTGATAACTTTCATTCTCGCACTTAGGGGTTGGGGCACGCTTTTAGTTTTTGGAGGGAAACGACTTTTTTCTGGATAACTGATTTTACCTAAATAATTTTCAAATCTAAATTCTAAAACAAACTTTAAAAAAAACTTACCCTATGTTCCGCCGAAGCGCCTTTCTTCAAAGAGAATTATAAAGCTCGTCCACTCACCACCACGTCCAAAATAAACTGACTTACAGTTAGGGCGGCTGCGCGCTTTTAGTTTATGGCGGGAATCGACTTTTTGATTTTCAATTTTTGTTCGCGCCAATTTTAATCATGATCTTTAAAAGAAATTATTATATAATTAAATTTACTTATTACCGAGAAATTTTTATTTTTAAATTATGTTTATTTTAATTATAGAAGATTTCACTTAAATTATTTTTAAATCTAAAATCTAAGAGAAACCTTTAAAAAAAACTTACCCGAGACGAAGATTTCCTAAAATAGAATGCCTCGACGTAATCGTTGCCCTTTTTTTCTTACCACGCCTTCTCCCTTCTTCCTGCATCCCACGGGCAGCCAAAGCGTCTTTCTTGAGAAGAGAGAGTTACAAAACACGTCCGCTCAGTACTGCTTCCAAAAAAAACTTACTCATATTCTTCGGAATTCGCCCTTGTATAGTCATCGCGTTTTATGAGGGCGATGGAGAACTTGTTGAAGAAGGTAGACTCGGCTGACAATTTTCAGCTTTTTTGGTGCCAATTTCAATTACGATCTTTAAAAAAAAAATTTATATAAATTTACTTATTACTGCATAATTTTAATTTTTGAATATCGGGCGCCGGCGCATATTTCATTATTAGTTTTTTCAATAAACGAACTTTATATAACATTTGTAAAAATTATTCACAACCTTACCGTTTCGGTGCTCCGTTTGCGAGCCTTTTTCCATACCGTTCGACGACGACGCCGATGCTCCTTTGTTGAGAGAGAATTATAAAACACGTCAGCTCAGCACCACTTCCAAAATAAACTGACTCTTCTTTTTCGGAAAATTTCCCTCGTATAGTCGTCGCGTTTCACGAAGGCGATGGGCGAACTCGTTGAAGAACGTAGACTCGAATGATAAATTTCATTTTTTTGCCGCCCTTTTCAATCACATTCTTAAAAAAAACATTTTTATATAAATTTACTTATTACTGCAAACTTTTTATTTTTGAATATGGGGAGGCGACGCGCCTTTCATTAGTTTTTTCAATAAACGACTTTTATATATATAACATTTATAAAAAATAGTTAAAAACTTACCATTTCGTTGCTTCGTTCGCGAGCCTGTTGCACCACTGTTCGACGACGACGCGGGATCTACCATTATTCGGAAGCGCGAGCGCGTCTGGCATTCAAAGTAAGCCACGACGTAATGGACGCCTTCTCCCTTCGTCCAACATCATATGGACTACCGAATCGACTTTCTTAATAGAGACATAAACCGCGTTCGCTCAGCACCACTTCCAAAATTTGTTTATTATAATAATAGATTTTTCTTAAATAAATTTTAAATCTAATATCTAAGAGAAAGTTTAAAAAAAAAACTTACCCAGGCAAAGATTTCCTAAAATAGAACGCCACGACGTAATCGTTGCCATTTTGTTCTCACGGCGGCTTCTCCCTTTGTCAAGCATCCAATGGATGGCCGTTGCGCCTTTCTGGAGAGAGAATTATAAAACACGTCCACTCAGCACAGCTTCCAAAATAAACTGACTTCTTTTTCGGAAAATCTCTCTCGTATAGTCGTCGCGTTTCACGAAGGCGACTGGCGAACTCGTTGAAGAAGATAGACTCGACTGATAAATTTCAACTTTTTTGGCGACTTTTTCAATCACAATCTTTAAAAAAAACATTTTTATATAAATTTACTTATTACTGCATACTTTTCAATATTGAATATGGGGCGGCGATGCGCCTTTGACTAATTTTTTCAATAAACGACTTTTATACACAACATTTATAATAAAAATTATTAAAAACCTTACCGTTTCGGTGCTCCGTTCGCGAGCCTGTTGCACCACTGTTTGACGACGACTCGGGATCTACCATTATTCGAAAGCGCGAGCGCGTCTCGCATTTCAAAGTAAGCCACGACGTAATGGACGCCTTCTCCCTTCGTCCAGCATCCTATGGACCACCGAATCGACTTTCTTCCTAGATACATAAACCTCTTTCGCACAGCACCGCTTCCAAAAATTGTTTATTATGATAGATATTTCTTAAATAAATTTTAAATCTAAAATCTAAGAGAAACTTTGAAAAAAAAACTTACCCAGGCGAAGATTTCCTAAAATAGAACGCCACGACGTAATCGTTGAAATTTTATTCCACCACGCCTTCTCCCTTCGTCCAACATCCTATGGGCCGCCAAAGTGTCTTTCTTGAGAGAATTATAAAACACGTCCGCTCAACACCACTTCCAAACTAAACCGACTTTTCTTCTTCGGAATTTACCCTCGTATAGTCGTCGCGTTTCACGAGGGCGATGGGCGAATTCGTTGAAGAAAATAGACTCGACTGATAAATTTCAACTTTTTGGCGCCTTTTTCAATCACAATCTTTAAAAAAATGTTTTTATATAAATTTACTTATTATTGCATAATTTTCTTTTTTGAATATGGGGTGGCGGCTCGCCTTTCATTAGTTTTTTCAGTAAACGATTTTTATATAGCATTTATATAATAAATTTTACTTAAATTATTTTTAAATCTAAAATCTACGAGAAACTTTTAAAGGAAAACTTACCTGAGACAAAGATTTCCTAAAATAGAATGCCACGACGTTCTAGTTGCCTTTTTTTTTCACCGCGCTTTTTCCCATCGTTCAGCATCCTGTTGCGCCGACGAAAGCGCCTTTCTAGAGGAGATTATAAAACACGTCCCGCTCAGCCGCTTCCAAAATAAACTGACTCCTCTTCTTCGGAATTCGCCCTTGCTTAGTCATCGCGCTTCATGAGGGCGATGGGAGAACTCGTTTTAGAAGATTGACTCGACTGATAGTTTTCAATTTTTTTCGCGCCAATTACAATCACGATCTTTAAAAGAATTTATATAATTTAATTTACTTATTACAACGCAATTTTCATTTTGAGTTATGTTTATCATAATAATAATAATATATTTCACTTAAATTAATTTTAAATCGAAAATCTAAGAGAAAATTTAAAAAAAAAACTTATCTATCGAACCAGTTTCAATCTTCTAAAACGAGTTCTCCCATCGCCCTCATGAAGCGCGAATGACTAAAGCTAAGGGAGCGAAATTCCCGAAAGAAACGAGAGTCAGGCTTTATTGGGGAAGCGATGCTGAGCGGACGTGTATTTATAATCTCTCTCAAGAAAGGCCTCGTCGGCGCACAGGATGCTGAACGATGGGAAAAAGCGCGGTGAAAAAAAAAGGCAACTAGAACGTCGTGGCATTCTATTTTAGGAAATCTTTGTCTCAGGTAAGTTTTCCTTTAAAAGTTTCTCGTAGATTTTAGATTTAAAAATAATTTAAGTAAAATTTATTATATAAATGTTATATAAAAGTCGTTTATTGAAAAAACTAATGAAAGGCGAGCCGCCACCCCATATTCAAAAAAGAAAATTATGCAATAATAAGTAAATTTATCAAAAAAAATATTTTTTTAAGGATTGTGATTGAAAAAGGCGCCAAAAAAATTGGAATTTAGCAGTTAAGTCTTTCTTCTTCAACGAGTTAGCCCATCGCTCTCGTGAAACGCGACGACTTCACGAGGGTGAATTTCCGAAGAAGAAAAGTCTGTTTAGTTTGGAAGTGGTGCTGAGCGGACGTGTTTTATAATTCTCTCAAGAAAGGCACTTTGGCGGCCCATAGGATGTTGGACGAAGGGAGAAGGCGTGGTGGAATAAAATTGCAACGATTACGTCGTGGCGTTCTATTTTAGGAAATCTTCGCCTGGGTAAGTTTTTTTTAAAGTTTCTCTTAGATTTTAGATTTAAAATTTATTTAGAAAAGTCTATCATAATAAACAATTTTTGGAAGCGGTGCTGAGCGAACGTGGTTTATGTTTCTAAGAAAAAAGTTGATTCGGTGGTCCATGGGATGCTGGACGAAGGGAGAAGGCGTCCATTACGTCGTGGCTTACTTTGAAATGCGAGACGCGCTCGCGCTTCCGAATAATGGTAGATCCCGAGTCGTCGTCAAACAGTGGTGCAACAGGCTCGCGAACGGAGCACCGAAACGGTAAGGTTTTTAATAATTTTTATTATAAATGTTATGTGTATAAAAGTCGTTTATTGAAAAAATTAGTCAAAGGCGCATCGCCGCCCCATATTCAATATTGAAAAGTATGCAGTAATAAGTAAATTTATATAAAAATGTTTTTTTTAAAGATTGTGATTGAAAAAGTCGCCAAAAAAGTTGAAATTTATCAGTCGAGTCTATCTTCTTCAACGAGTTCGCCAGTCGCCTTCGTGAAACGCGACGACTATACGAGAGAGATTTTCCGAAAAAGAAGAGTCAGTTTATTTTGGAAGCTGTGCTGAGTGGACGTGTTTTATAATTCTCTCTCCAGAAAGGCGCAACGGCCATCCATTGGATGCTTGACAAAGGGAGAAGCCGCCGTGAGAACAAAATGGCAACGATTACGTCGTGGCGTTCTATTTTAGGAAATCTTTGCCTGGGTAAGTTTTTTTTAAAACTTTCTCTTAGATATTAGATTTAAAATTTATTTAAGAAAAATCTATTATTATAATAAACAAATTTTTGAAGTGGTGCTGAGCGAACGCGGTTTATGTCTCTATTAAGAAAGTCGATTCGGTAGTCCATATGATGTTGGACGAAGGGAGAAGGCGTCCATTACGTCGTGGCTTACTTTGAATGCCAGACGCGCTCGCGCTTCCGAATAATGGTAGATCCCGCGTCGTCGTCGAACAGTGGTGCAACAGGCTCGCGAACGAAGCAACGAAATGGTAAGTTTTTAACTATTTTTTATAAATGTTATATATATAAAAGTCGTTTATTGAAAAAACTAATGAAAGGCGCGTCGCCTCCCCATATTCAAAAATAAAAAGTTTGCAGTAATAAGTAAATTTATATAAAAATGTTTTTTTTAAGAATGTGATTGAAAAGGGCGGCAAAAAAATGAAATTTATCATTCGAGTCTACGTTCTTCAACGAGTTCGCCCATCGCCTTCGTGAAACGCGACGACTATACGAGGGAAATTTTCCGAAAAAGAAGAGTCAGTTTATTTTGGAAGTGGTGCTGAGCTGACGTGTTTTATAATTCTCTCTCAACAAAGGAGCATCGGCGTCGTCGTCGAACGGTATGGAAAAAGGCTCGCAAACGGAGCACCGAAACGGTAAGGTTGTGAATAATTTTTACAAATGTTATATAAAGTTCGTTTATTGAAAAAACTAATAATGAAATATGCGCCGGCGCCCGATATTCAAAAATTAAAATTATGCAGTAATAAGTAAATTTATATAAATTTTTTTTTTAAAGATCGTAATTGAAATTGGCACCAAAAAAGCTGAAAATTGTCAGCCGAGTCTACCTTCTTCAACAAGTTCTCCATCGCCCTCATAAAACGCGATGACTATACAAGGGCGAATTCCGAAGAATATGAGTAAGTTTTTTTTGGAAGCAGTACTGAGCGGACGTGTTTTGTAACTCTCTCTTCTCAAGAAAGACGCTTTGGCTGCCCGTGGGATGCAGGAAGAAGGGAGAAGGCGTGGTAAGAAAAAAAGGGCAACGATTACGTCGAGGCATTCTATTTTAGGAAATCTTCGTCTCGGGTAAGTTTTTTTTAAAGGTTTCTCTTAGATTTTAGATTTAAAAATAATTTAAGTGAAATCTTCTATAATTAAAATAAACATAATTTAAAAATAAAAATTTCTCGGTAATAAGTAAATTTAATTATATAATAATTTCTTTTAAAGATCATGATTAAAATTGGCGCGAACAAAAATTGAAAATCAAAAAGTCGATTCCCGCCATAAACTAAAAGCGCGCAGCCGCCCTAACTGTAAGTCAGTTTATTTTGGACGTGGTGGTGAGTGGACGAGCTTTATAATTCTCTTTGAAGAAAGGCGCTTCGGCGGAACATAGGGTAAGTTTTTTTTAAAGTTTGTTTTAGAATTTAGATTTGAAAATTATTTAGGTAAAATCAGTTATCCAGAAAAAAGTCGTTTCCCTCCAAAAACTAAAAGCGTGCCCCAACCCCTAAGTGCGAGAATGAAAGTTATCAATTAATAAGTAAATTTATATAAATTTTTTAAATTTCATAAATATTGAATAAATTCGTTTCCCGCAAAAACTAAAGGCGCCACCTCCATAAATGCGAGTCAGTTTATTTTGGAAGCAGTGCTGATCGGACGTGTTTTATAATTCTCTCTTAAGAAAGGAGCTTCGGCAGCCATAAGATGTTGGAATAAGGTAGAAGGCAAGATGAGAAAAAAAGGGAACGATAAAAAGCATTACGTGGTTGTGTTCTATTTTAGGAAATATTCGTCTCGGAGAATTTTTTTTTTAATGTTTCTTTTAAAATTTTTAGATTTAAAAATTATTTAAGTAAAATTTTGTATCTTAACGTTTTTTACCGCCAAAAACTGAAGTCGCTCCCCACCCTAAGTGCGAAAATGAAAATTATTCAATAATAAGTGAATTTATTTATATTTTTCTTTTAATTTTCATAAATATTGAATAAATTCGTTCCCGTCAAAAACTAATGGCGCCGCCTCTCTAAATGCGAATCAGTTTATTTTGAAAGCAGTGCCGAGCGGACGTGTTTTTATAATTCTCTCTTAAGAAAGGCGCCTCGGCAGCCCTAGGATGTTGGATTAAGGTAGAAGGCAAGGTGAGAAAATAAAAGGCAACGATTAAAAGCATTACGTGGTGGTGTTCTATTTTAGGAAATCTTCGTTTCGGAGTATTTTTTTTAAAGTTTCTTTTATAATTTTTTAGATTTAAAAATTATTTAAGTAAAATCTGTTATCTTGAAAAAAGTCATTTCCCGCAAAAACTAAAGTCGTGCCCCCACCCTAAGTGCGAAAATGAAAATTATCAATAATAAGTGAATTTCTATATAATAAATTTTTAAAGGAAATATGATGTATTTATCATCAATAATAAGTGAATTTATATATATATATTTTTTTTAATTTCATAAATAAATATCGAATAAATTCGTTTCCCGCCAAAAACTAAAGGTGCGCAGGCGCCCTAACTGTGAGTCAGTTTATTTTGGACGGGGTGGTGAGCGGACGTGTTTTATAATTCTCTTTGAAGGAAGGCGCTACGGCGGCCATAGGATGCTGGGCGAAGGGAGAAGGCTCGGTGAGAAAAAAAGAGCAACGTTTACGTCATGGTGTTCTATTTTAGCAAATCTTCGTCTCGGAGTATTTTTTTTAAATTTTCTTTTATAAATTTTTAGATTTAAAAATTATTAAAGTAAAATCTGTTATCTTGAAAAAAGTTGTTTCCCGCCAAAAACTAAAGTTGTGCCCCCACCCTAAGTGCGAAAATGAAAATTATCCAATAATAAGTGAATTTATATATATATATATATATATTTTTTAATTTCATAAATATTGAAAAAAGTCGTTTCCCGCCAAAAACTAAAGTTGTGCCCCCACCCTAAGTGCGAAAATGAAATTATCCAATAATAAGTGAATTTATATATATATTTTTTAATTTCATAAATATTGAATAAATTCGTTTCCCGCCAAAAATTAAATGCGCGCAGCCGCCCTGACTGTGAGTCAGTTTATTTTGGACGTGGTGGTGAGTGGACGTGTTTTATAATTCTCTTTGAAGAAAGGCGCTTCGGCGGCCCATAGGATGCTGGGCGAAGGGAGAAGGCTCGGTGAGAAAAAAAAGAGCAACGTTTACATCGTGGTGTTCTATTGTAGGAAATCTTCGCCTAGGGTAAGTTTTTTTTAAAGTTTCTTTTAGAATTTAGATTTAAAAATTATTTAAGTAAAATCAGTTATCTTGAAAAAAGTCGTTTCCCGCCAAAAACTAAAAGCGCGCCCCAGCCCTAAGTGCGAGAATGAAAATTATCCATTAATAAGTAAATTTATATTATTTTTTTTCAATTTCATATGTATTGAATAAATTCGTTTCCCGCAAAAAACTAAAGGCGTCGCCTCCATAAGTGCGAGTCAGTTTATTTTGAAAGCGGTGCAGAGCGGACGTGTTTTATAATTCTCTCTTAAGAAAGGCGCTTCAGCAGCCCTAGAATGTTGGATTAAGGTAGAAGGCAAGATGAGAAAAAAAAAGGCAACGATTAAAAGCATTACGTGGTGGTGTTCTATTTTAGGAAATATTCGTCTCGGAGAATTTTTTTTAAAGTTTCTTTTATAATATTTTAGATTTAAAAATTATTTAAGTAAAATTTGTTATCCTGAAAAAAGTTTTTTCACGCCAAAAACTAAAGGCGCGAACCCACTTTAAGTGCGAAAATGAAAATTATCTAATAATAAGTGAATTTATTTATATATTTCTTTTAATTTCATAAATATTGAATAAACGTAGTGGTGTTCTATTTTACGAAATCTTCGTCTCGGGTAAGTTTTTTTAAAAGTTTCTCTCAAATTTTAGATTTAAAAATTATTTAAATTTAAAAGCTAATATTATCAAGAAATATTTTTGAAAATAATTTTAATTATTTAAAAAATTTCTAAGAACGGGCTCCCTGTCATCGTACGTCCCCGTCGTGGAGCCCGGTAATATCTTGAGATTCCTCCCTCCGAAAGAAACGAGTCTCTGTTACTCGAACCAACCAAACGACAAACCAAACGACAAACGTAATACGATCGAATAGAAAAAAAAATATATCGCGTCGTCGACGACGACGATTCATTCGTCTTATTCGTCTATTTTTCATTACTGTACATGAACGCATCCCGGTGAAGATTTTCGCGTTCGCGCATGCATTTGTTCATTAGGATGCGTTTCATTGCAGTTCGTTCAATGGGCGACCGAGTCCATTGTCCGTCCGTTTATTTTTATTTTTTTTATATAAACGAGCCAGGACCAATCGATCGAGGTTGGTTCTCGAGCTCGTTCGAATAATGGCGGATGATCATCGTCTCGATGGCGCGGTATTATTTTTTTTTGTATTCGATTAATTAACGACAGACACGACAAACACGCGACACGCGACACACGATACACGAACGCAGGAGGAGGGGTCCAAGATAGCTAAAGCGATGACAAAAAGTTTCGTGGTACGTACGTTCTGCCGTAGTGCCTCACTCTGCTAGCGCGCGCGCTTCTCTTTTTTCTCTTTGTTTTCTCTTTTACTCTGTTGAAAAACCAGGGAAAGAACGACGATATTTATTTCCGACGGGACGGGATTATGGGTAGATAGTATTTAGGCCGTTTAAACGGGCGGGTGGGGGTTTGGAAGTCACCGTCGGAAAGAAATATCGTGGTTCTCTCGTTCGTTCTTTTCATTTTTATTAACGATACGAGAATTTTTTGGTGACTTGAATAAATTCTTCCGTTCGGAGGAAATGATGATGATGATGATGATGATGAGTGTTGGTATCGGTCGGTGGCGGCGGCGGCGAGTACGGTATTTTTACTCGCTTCTGCTGCTGTTTTTTTTTTAAAGTTTTTGGTAACGCAGTACTGCGGGAATAGGTAGTAGGTTCCCGAACCATTTTACTTTTTCCGTGCCGCTTTTTAGCACGGGCGTTTATTTTTTAGTTTTTAAGGCATGTTTTTTTTAGATTTAAGGATTTTTTTTTTATTTAGATTAGGGACCATATAACTAACGTAATATGCAAACTTTTTTCCACAGGTAATTATGGAATGAGAAAACCGGGAGCTTTAAAAACTACGCTTGAAACGTTCCTTTTCTGGGAACGTGAATGGCTTAGTGGATAAGGCGACCGGTTACTGTTAACTAAGCGACGCGGAGTCCAGTAAGTATTTCGAACACCGCTGATGGATAGTAAAATCTCATTTGACACCTAAAACACGATAGGTACACACCCACGCTCATATCCAAATATTTATTTCTTCCTCTTTAAATCTATCCAAACCCTTCGACTATTTTTTTCAATCTATTTTGCTGTTCGCTCTTTCGTATTCCTTTATCACCGTATGACGATCGAACGGTTCGGTCTTAGTCTCGATGAATCGATCGGAAAAGTGGAAACGCCGTAGGGGTGCGCATGTCCGAACATTAGGGCGTTCACCCGAAAGCCAAAGTCCAAGTTCCGATCGACGAGAGAAGGTCTTAGAGCGTGGATTTATGTCGGGGCTGGGCGGGTATATAAACTCCTTGGACGGAAGGATACATGCTTTCCAAGATCGCCCCAAAGTTCACAGGTGGGGATAGGACCGTCGCACTGACAAAGGGGATTCACGAAGAAAAGGATTCCACTAGCCGAGTCGCCTTCGGACCTCATACGGTGTCTTTCCATCATAGCGATTAGATAAATAAACTAAAATTACACGGCGGTAGTCAGTTAGTCCTCGGAGAGATGCCTTCCTTTTCTTTCCGAGGGTGAAAATTTGTCCGAAGCGTTCGAAATAGCGTTAGGTTTGTCTAGCTCTTTAGTGAGTTAGTTCGTTAGTTAGATCTTCGGGTCGATAGTTTTTTTTACCTCTCTCCTATCCTATCCCCAAAAAAACATCGATCCGCGAGCGAGCCCAGTGGTTCGCTCGAACAATGGTTTTTTTCGAATCTGCCCGTACATATCTCGTATTTACGTGATCGATTGCGTATTTATGGTTATATACGGGCGGGTTCCCTTTAAAAAATCCTTTCTCTTCTACTGAAATTTATTTTATTTTTCAAACCTATTCGGTTTACTCACGAACACTTACTTATACCCCAAACACACAGGTTTCGAACGCTGATGACGACAGATGCTCACGGGCTCCCTGTCATCGTACGTCCCCGTCGTGGAGCCCGGTAATATCTTGAGATCCCTCCCTCCCTCCCTCCGAAAGAAACGAGTCTCTTTCACTCGAACCAACCAACCAAACGACAAACGTAATACGATCGAATAGAAAAAAAAATATATCGCGTCGTCGACGACGACGATTCATTCGCCTTATTCGTCTATTTTTCATTACTGTACATGAACGCATCCCAGTGAAGATTTTCGCGTTCGCGCATGCATTTGTTCATTAGGATGCGTTTCATTGCAGAGTTCGTTCAATGGGCGACCGAGTCCATTGTCCGTCCTTTTATTTTTATTTTTTTTATATAAACCAGCCGGGACCAATCGATCGAGGTTGGTTCTCGAGCTCGTTCGAATAATGGCGGATGATCATCGTCTCGATGGCGCGGTATTATTTTTTTTTGTATTCGATTAAAGACAGACACGACAAACGCTCGACACGCGACACACGATACACGAACGCAGGAGGAGGGGTCGAAGATAGCTAAAGCGATGACAAAAAGTTTCGTGGTACGTACGTTCTGCCGTAGTGCCTCACTCTGCTAGCGCGCGCGCTTCTCTTTTTTTCTCTTTGTTTTCTCTTTTACTCTGTTGAAAAACCAGGGAAAGAACGACGATATTTATTTCCGACGGGACGGGATATGGGTAGATAGTATGTAGGCCGTTTAAACGGGCGGGTGGGGGTTTGGAAGTCACCGTCGGAAAGAAATATCGTGGTTCTCTCGTTCGTTCTTTTCATTTTTATTAACGATACGAGAATTTTTTGGTGACTTGAATAAATTCTTCCGTTCGGAGGAAATGATGATGATGATGATGATGAGTGTTGGTATCGGTCGGTGGCGGCGGCGGCGAGTACGGTATTTTTACTCGCTTCTGCTGCTGTTTTTTTTTTAAAGTTTTTGGTAACGCAGTACTGCGGGAATAGGTAGTAGGTTCCCGAACCATTTTACTTTTTCCGTGCCGCTTTTTAGCACGGGCGTTTATTTTTTAGTTTTTAAGGCATGTTTTTTTTAGATTTAAGGATTTTTTTTATTTTTTTTTAGATTAGGGACCATATAACTAACGTAATATGCAAAGTTTTTTCCACAGGTAATTATGGAATGAGAAAACCGGGAGCTTTAAAAACTACGCTTGAAACGTTCCTTTTCTGGGAACGTGAATGGCTTAGTGGATAAGGCGACCGGTTACTGTTAACTAAGCGACGCGGAGTCCAGTAAGTATTTCGAACACCGCTGATGGATAGTAAAATCTCATTTGACACCTAAAACACGATAGGTACACACCCACGCTCATATCCAAATATTTATTTCTTCCTCTTTAAATCTATCCAAACCCTTCGACTATTTTTTTCAATCTATTTTGCTGTTCGCTCTTTCGTATTCCTTTATCACCGTATGACGATCGAACGGTTCGGTCTTAGTCTCGATGAATCGATCGGAAAAGTGGAAACGCCGTAGGGGTGCGCATGTCCGAACATTAGGGCGTTCACCCGAAAGCCAAAGTCCAAGTTCCGATCGACGAGAGAAGGTCTTAGAGCGTGGATTTATGTCGGGGCTGGGCGGGTATATAAACTCCTTGGACGGAAGGATACATGCTTTCCAAGATCGCCCCAAAGTTCACAGGTGGGGATAGGACCGTCGCACTGAAAAAGGGGATTCACGAAGAAAAGGATTCGACTAGCCGAGTCGCCTTCGGACGTCATACGGTGTCTTTCCATCATAGCGATTAGATAAATAAACTAAAATTACACGGCGGTAGTCAGTTAGTCCTCGGAGAGATGCCTTCCTTTTCTTTCCGAGGGTGAAAATTTGTCCGAAGCGTTCGAAATAGCGTTAGGTTTGTCTAGCTCTTTAGTGAGTTAGTTCGTTAGTTAGATCTTCGGGTCGATAGTTTTTTTTACCTCTCTCCTATCCTATCCCCAAAAAAACATCGATCCGCGAGCGAGCCCAGTGGTTCGCTCGAACAATGGTTTTTTTCGAATCTGCCCGTACATATCTCGTATTTACGTGATCGATTGCGTATTTATGGTTATATACGGGCGGGTTCCCTTTAAAAAATCCTTTCTCTTCTACTGAAATTTATTTTATTTTTCAAACCTATTCGGTTTACTCACGAACACTTACTTATACCCCAAACACACAGGTTTCGAACGCTGATGACGACAGACGCTCACGGGCTCCCTGTCATCGTACGTCCCCGTCGTGGAGCCCGGTAATATCTTGAGATCCCTCCCTCCCTCCCTCCGAAAGAAACGAGTCTCTTTCACTCGAACCAACCAACCAAACGACAAACGTAATACGATCGAATAGAAAAAAAAATATATCGCGTCGTCGACGACGACGATTCATTCGCCTTATTCGTCTATTTTTCATTACTGTACATGAACGTATCCCAGTGAAGATTTTCGCGTTCGCGCATGCATTTGTTCATTAGGATGCGTTTCATTGCAGAGTTCGTTCAATGGGCGACCGAGTCCATTGTCCGTCCTTTTATTTTTATTTTTTTTATATAAACGAGCCGGGACCAATCGATCGAGGTTGGTTCTCGAGCTCGTTCGAATAATGGCGGATGATCATCGTCTCGATGGCGCGGTATTATTTTTTTTTGTATTCGATTAATTAACGACAGACACGACAAACGCTCGACACACGATACACGAACGCAGGAGGAGGGGTCGAAGATAGCTAAAGCGATGACAAAAAGTTTGGTACGTACGTTCTGCCGTAGTGCCTCACTCGTAGTGCCTCACTCTGCTAGCGCGCGCGCTTCTCTTTTTTTCTCTTTGTTTTCTCTTTTACTCTGTTGAAAAACCAGGGAAAGAACGACGATATTTATTTCCGACGGGACGGGATTATGGGTAGATAGTATTTAGGCCGTTTAAACGGGCGGGTGGGGGTTTGGAAGTCACCGTCGGAAAGAAATATCGTGGTTCTCTCGTTCGTTCTTTTCATTTTTATTAACGATACGAGAATTTTTTGGTGACTTAAATAAATTCTTCCGTTCGGAGGAAATGATGATGATGATGATGAGTGTTGGTATCAGTGGCGGCGGCGGCGGCGAGTACGGTATTTTTACTCGCTTTTGCTGCTGCTGCTTTTTTTTAAGTTTTTGGTAACGCAGTACTGCGGGAATAGGTAGTAGGTTCCCGCACCATTTTACTTTTTCCGTTAGGTTTTGCGAAAACTATGACTAATCTTACCTATGGAAAAATTCTATGAATAATCATTTTCTAGGCGGATTTACAATTCAATTTTTTTTTATAGGAATAAAAACTGTGAATTCAAAAAAATTTATTAAACCTTATTTTAAACATTTTGGTATATAACCCCCCTTTTTCCAATTCTCAGCCAATAAACAGTCTTAAATTTATTAATAACAAAAGAAAGTTATTTATATATAACTATATATATATATATACATTAAAAAGGAAAAGGAGATGTGAAGTTCTTTGAAAGTAATTTATTTGTTATCGCGTTGAGATGCAAAATACTCTTCATCTGTTTTTACTTTCTTATGCGGATTTTTTACGCAAATGTTTTTGCTTTGCGAATCGGGTATTCCTTCAACGACGGGCGCTTCAGGTTTGCGATAAAATCGTCTCTTATTATTATGCCGCTCACAATGGCAATAACGTTCCTCACTATAAAATGAAAATTGACAAACAAACATGAATAGAAACTGAGATAATATACTGATTTGTTTTTTACCTTGGTTGTTCGGGACCGTCACATATCTAACAAGATTTTTAAAAAAGTTTTTCCTTGGGGTAGAAGTGATATTATTTAAGGATTTAAAATTTTGACTGTAATCCCACTCAGTTTGCAGTTTCCATTCCAATATTCTACGATGCTCGGGGTCAAAATTTTCTCGACATTCGAAGTAGGTTGTTTTTCCAACGTCAGCGGCTAAAACAAGATTTTTTAGCATATGAGAACTAAAATAAAACTTTTCCGGTTCCAAAGGATCGGTAGTCAGCGAATGCGAATTGTGCTGCCTGAATGATCTTTTTCTAAGACTAAAATATAAAACTATCTCCAGTAAGGTGGTAGGGCTGGCTTTCTGAAGTAGGCGAATTAGCTTATCGAAGTCGACGTTAGGAGGCTGATCATAAGCGTTTAAATACAAGCTGATTTTATTTATTGAGTATCGGGATGATAAGAATTCACACACATCGTCAATGCAGTTATAATCCATCACTATTACTTTTGATTGCTGCTTTAGCATTTTTTTAAACCCGAATAGTGTGTATTCAGTTTTTTCAAACCACATGCTTATCTTTTGACATTTTATTTCGAGGTCAACCACGTTCAGGAAAATTTCAAGCACTTTAAGGATGTTGAATTTTCCATCATTGTTCTTCATAATTAATTTTACCGTTTCAATTTGGGTTAATGGCCTCGCATTTATAATCGCTCTATTAAAATTTACAAAGCTATCTACTTTTATTATTAAGGTTTTCAAATATTCGAACCAATTTAATTTACCAAAAAAATTATGTCCGTCTTCGTGTATTTGGTCTTCCCAGATTGTAAATTTTATGGCGCTAGGAATCTTAAGCATATAATCATTGTAGGGATTCTGCAGCAAATATTCGACTGGACTTGTTAGAAGTTTAGGATCATCCTTTATTATTTCTTGGAGCTTCTTAAACTTATCCAGGTCGAGAGCATTTCCATCCATTAGGAAATGTTTTTGCAGGTCGTAACTGTCGTACATTTTGATGACCGTCGCTCCTTCGTCGTCTTCAACAGTATCGCGTGGCGCAAGGCTTGATCTTTTACTCGAAAACATTTCTTATTTTTTATATATAGATAATAATAACTAAACAAATGCAGTGGGTTTAAAACGGAAATAAAAATAGTAGGAGTGCGAGAGATTTCCTTTCCGTTAGCTGCGGCTCAACGATTTGAAGTTCCCACAACACTGAACCGGTATTTATAGGATTCACTCGCAATAAATTTTTTTCAAATTCTTAGCAATTATAATTTTCTTATATATATATTCATTTTCCTAAAAAAAACAATGGATTTTTTTTTAATTTTTAGATAAATTAAATAAATAAATAAATTTATTTTTTTATTATTCCTGGCATATAAAAAGGAGTCGAAATAATAAATATTTTAACATTAAGTAACGTCTCTTCGGTGATACCGTTTATAGACCAGTATCTGCCAATCAAAAGAACTTTTTATTATACGGTAGTTGTGATTGTTTTCGGTGAAGAAAATACAGCAGCGCGACCTTAATCTTTTTTTGAACCTGAATTCGATTACTATTACCTCGAAATGGAAAAGAATGTGAAAGCTTTGCAAGATTTAGCGATGACGGCCGTTTTCGAAACATCGTCCCTCCGAGATGCATTCGAAATTTCGGATTCGAAAATGTTCTCGGTATACTGTGATCTGATTATGAATCATTTGACCGAAAAATACGGGTCGAAGGAATTAAATTTCAACCTGCTCTTACCGCTATTCGATTCGGCCGAAGAGAAAACGAGCTCGGCGAGCTTTCTAGACTTTCTTGAAAATGCGACGCAAAATCCGTACAGGACGACCGAATCAATAGCCCTGACGCTGACCAAGTATATGATTGAAGAAAGTTGTGCCGATGGTGTTCCCGCGGTTGCTAAAACCATTAAAGTTTTTAGAACAATGGGAACCGGATACGAACGCTTAAAAGAAAAATCTGGTCGTATTTTGTTATAGGCAGAATAAATTAATAAAGAAAATAAATCCTTGGTGGTATTTTTCCTTCCTCTATAATTGTTAACTTAAAAATGATCTAAATTGTTTAATAAGATGCGAATAATTTATACCCGATATTCACGTTAATACAAAATGGGAACCACTAAAAGACTATTTGAAAGTTGACACCCAGATAGAATTGAGTAAAATATGACAGGATTTGAAGAAACATAAGTATTATTAATATTAGTTGATTTAGTTGATTCACAAACTAAAGATTGGATCCCACTATAAGTAATTAAAGTTTATTTGGAGCCAGCCCAAAACACACACACACACACAATATATATATAATATATAATATATATATAATATATATAAATATATAATACAAATAAATATTATAAAAAAAAGTTAATGGTTATAATATTATATATATATATATAAATATATCATGCCATATAGGGGTCTCGGCTCGAGCCCCTAAAAAGGATTTACCCTTTTTAGGGGGCTCGAGCCGATGGGGGACGAAGGGGGGGATGTTTCATACCCCGGAGGGGATGGTCGGAGGAACCCCCGCGACACCCAAAGACCAAAGAGCGGGGTTTTCGGAAGACATCTCCCGGAGGGGGGATAGGTCCCGCCCCGAGTCCCACCTAGAGGCCGAGCGACCCCGACTCTGACATCGGGGGTGGTCTACCCGTGGGTATTCGTTAGTTTTAAACACCCCAAACACTCGGGCGCCCTATTTTTTTGCGGTCAAATTCTTTTTTTTCTGTGCCATGCATATGCAACAATGTGTATGCCTTACCGTAGGTGCTGTTTCTCTTAGTTACATGATGTTCAGCTTTGACCTAACCCTATAATATATATATATTATATATCTATATAATATATATATATATATATATTTATATTATTATATATTATATATATATATATATATATATATTATAATATATATATTTAATATACTATATATTAGTCCCGTAGTCCACTAAGAGGCCGAGACCCCGACTCCTGTCATCGGGGCGGGTTACCCGTGGGTATTCGTTAGTTTTAAAACATAAAAACACTCGGGCGCCCTATTTTTTTGCGCTCAAATTCTTTCTTACTGTGCCATGCATATGCAAAACAATGTGTATGCCTACTGTAGGGTGCTGTTTGTTCTCTAGTTACCTGATGTCAGATTTAGACACTACCTATATATATATATATATTATATATATATATATATATATACTATATATATATATATATATATATAATAAATATCTATATATATATATATAATATTATATATTATATATATATAATATAATTCGAAGCTCAACGAAAAATTGAATTTAACCCAATTTTCTTACGCTGATTCCACGCATGTTATTAGTTTTCTTGTAGCTATCGTTGTTTTCGGGAGAAAAAAAAAATAAAATATACCAAAAAATTTCACAAATTTTTTTTTTTCATATTTTAGAACAATTTCTTCAACGCACTGATTCCCAGCGAATGTTATATTTCTTGTAAGCATGGTGTTTTTTGAGAAAAAAAACTAATAGCCCCAAAAATAAAAAAAATTTTTTTGCCATTTTAGATCAATTTTCTTACGCTGATATCCACGAATGTTATTAGTTTCTTTGTAGCTATCGTAGTTTTCGAGAAAAAAAATAAAATGTCCAAAAAAATAAACAAAAATTTTTGCATTTTTATAACAATTATTTACGCTGATTCACGAATGTTTATTTGTTTCTTGTAGCCTATCGTAGTTTTCCAAGAAAAAATTAAAATATCAAAAAAATTAAATTTTTTTTATGTATATTTAGAACAAATATTTCAAAATAAAATATCCCAAAAAAAATCAAAAATTTTTTTCTCCATTTTTAGAACAATTTTCTTAGCGCTGATTCCACGATGTTATAATTTTCTTGTACTATCGTAAGTTTTTTGAGAAAAAATTAAATAGCCGCGAAAACAAAAAAATTTTTTAAACCATTTTTGACAGTTTTCTTACGCTGATTCCACGAATGTTATAAGTTTTTTTGGTAGCTATCGTAGTTTTTTCGAGAAAAAAATAAAATATCACAAAAAAATCAAAAAATTTTTTTCCATTTTTTTG
>JABUQX010057977.1:0-12500 GCA_015478945.1 Trachelipus rathkii
AGTGTTAGGTAACACTTATTGTTTTACTGCTTTACTTCTTTAGTAATGAATGTGAGTTAAAGCAGTAAAGCAGAAAGTTAAACCAGTATAGCAGAAAGTTAAAGCAGTAGCAGCAAACAAAGTATACTAATCCCTTTTAGATGTTAGGTAACACTCTATTGATTTTACTGATTTACTGCTTTAAGGTATGTAATTTTAATAAATATGTAGTTAAAGCAGTAAAACATATGAGTTAAAGCAGTAAAGCAGAAAGTTAAAGCAGAAAGTTAAGTTAAAGCAGTAAAGAAGTAAAACAAAAGCATACTACTCCCTTAGGTAACACTCTATTGATTTACTGATTTACTGTTTTAAGTATGTAATGTTAATGTTTTTAATAAAATTTAAATAATTGTAGTAAAATAAAATGTTTATACATCAGACACTCTGGTTTTTTCTTCTTACATACAATTTTTAAAAATTTATAAATTAAAAAGTATTAAGTAAAAATAATGTTAATAAATATATGTGTTAAATTATAAGGTCTGTAATGAGTTACAGTTTTAGGTTCACGTGAAAATGTTTTTAATAAAATGTTTAAGTATGAAATAAAAATGAATGACTCATAGTATATTTGAAAAGAAATTCTTTGAAATGTTTAAGTATGAAATAAAAATGAATGACTTATAGTATATATATATTTTTCATTCACGCGGGAATATTGCGCCTGCGGGCGCACGCGGCGGGCGGGAACGCGGAAATATTGCGCCTGCGGGCGCACGCGGCGGGCGGGTACGCGGAAATATTGCGCCTGCGGGCGCACACGGCGGGCGGGGACGCGGCGGGTCGCACCTGCGGGTGCGGGATTGGCTGTCTTTGCGCGGAGGGCTCACGCTGAGCCCTGATGGTTAACCTTGTGAACTAGGGGTGAAGACATTAATATTAACTCTGTTCTTTAATGGAGGGTAGAGATGATCCATCAAAGATGATTTCATCAAAGATGAATCATCAATATAGACGGTATCAAAGATGACGTCATCAAAGATGAGTCATCAAAGATGAACCTTCAAAGTTGAGGCATCAAAGTTGAGGCATTAATGCTGAGGCATCAAAGTTGAGGCATCAAAGTTGAGGCATCAAAGTTGAGGCATCAAAGTTGAGGCATCAAAGTTGAGGCATCAAAATATCAAGTGTGTGAGTGTAAACGTAAGTGTATCTGTGTGTGGGTGTGAGTGTAAGTGTATATGGTTTAATGTAAGTGTCTATGGAGAGTGTAAGTGCTTATAAGTGTCATAGTGTGTATAAGTGTCATAGTGAATGTGTGTATAAGTGTTATAGTGTATGTGTGTGTGCAAGTAATATATATATATATATATATATATATATATATATATATATATATATATATATATATATATATATATATATATATATATATATATATATATATATATATATATATATAGGCTATAAGTGATAGAAAAAGACTAACTCATAGTAGGAAGCATTCTAGCAGATTGTAATGTACACCATTCGATTCCTCATACCTTATAACCTAGGGGTAGACACCCATATTAGGGCTATTCGGGGCTCAGGGGAGGCTAGAAAAGGCTTGAAAAAAGTGGCACTCAGTTGGCACTATGTGGCACTCACTTGGCACTATGTGGCACTCACTTGGCACTCATTGGCACTCACTTGGCACTCATTGGCACTCATTGGCACTCACTTGGCACTCACCTGGCACTCACCTGGCACTCATCTAATACTCATAGAACACTAATAGAACATCCCTAGGTACTTCTTACGGTGATTGGGAACCATCAAAGCCATCAAGTTAGCGTGGGTCAAAATTGACCCATGGTATCTGGCAAGGTCAAGGCCGAAATATCATGGTCAAACAACGTTAAGACATCAAAAACGGGCTAAGCCCATAAAGGGTTCCCAAAAATTACCGTGGGCAAAAATTGACCCATGGTCGAAAGGGGCGTAAAATAGGGGAGCAATACGTACAACGGTTGCTTACGCAATCGTTTGGGCAACCCTTCTTCGAAGGGTTGCCAAAATTAGGGTTCCAGAAAATTACGGTTGCCAAAAATTAGGGGTGCCAGAAAAATACCGTGGGTCAAAATGACCCATGGGAGACAAAGGGTTGTCGAAAAAATTAGGGTGGGTACGTACAACGGTTGCTGACGTGCAAATTGTGCTTATGCAACCCTTCTCTGAAGGGTTGTAAAAATAGGCTGCTATAAAATTAGGTCATAGTATTAGGGGTTGCCAAAAATTAGGGTTCTAGTAAATGTTGGTCGAAAAAAATTAGGGTTCTCAAAAAATTAGGGTTCTCAAAAAATTAGGGTTCTCAAAAAATTAGGGTTCTCAAAAAATTAGGGTTCTCAAGGGTTCTCAAAAATACCGTGGGCCAAAATGATCCATGGAAGACCAAAGGGTTGGTCGGAAAAAGGTCAAGGCCCAAAAGGTCAAAAAAGGTCAAAGGCCCAAAAAGGTCTCAAGTCAGGTAAAAAATTTGGGGCCTAAAAATGCGGCTTGCCCAAATTTTAGGGTAAAAGAGGTCAAAGGTCAAGGTAAGATGGGTAAAACAGGCTTAGTCCAATATAGCCTCCTGTTTGGAACTACTAGAGAAGTTTTAATATGAAAATTGCTGTCTAACCTCCCATTATTGCTAATAATTTTGAGTATTTTAAGCAAGAAGAAGAAAGTTATCAGAAACATGTCACTTTTTTTATGTTCTTACAATATTTTTGATATAGCACTTAACTTTACAATATATATATATATATATATATATATATATATATATATATATATATATATATATATATATATATATATATATATATATATATATATATATATATATATATTATATATATATATATATATATATATATATATATATATATATATATATATATATATATATATATATATCAGACTTGACTCGGGACGTGCCCTCTGGGTAGGCAGTGCATGCCCTACAAAAGAAGTGAATTATTTATTTATATTTTTTAATATTTAAAACAAATTTAATCCATAAAAATTAATTTCTTACAGAGTTGTTATCGAAATTTAAAACAAAATTTCATTTTCCCTTGTAAAAAGCAAATATTTTTGTGCTTCTCCGCCGCTTATGGCTTCCTATATTGAACTTGGTTAAATGGACGTTCCGAGCTTTTCATTTTTAATGTATAAAATGATGTGCCTAAAAGGCATTCTAAATTCTGCTTTTCGACTCAGTGTTTGGAATGATGTCGTCGAGGGAGGATCTCTCTCTCTTCTCTCTATATATATATATATATATATATATATATATATATATATATATATATATATATATATATATATATATATATATATATATATATATATATATATTAAAATTCAGCCTGCCTACCCTGAGAGACAAGTCACGGCACGTGCCTGATATATATATATATATATATATATATATATATATATATATATATATATATATATATATATATATATATATATATATATATATATATACATATATATATAAATATATATATATATATATATATATATATATATATATATATATATATATATATATATTATTCATTGACCCTGGGCCCCTTATTTGGGGGGGGGGGGTTCATGTCATCTCCAGAAACCCAGCGACCTCCACTGGGCGAAGCCACAGGTCTCTCAGGGAGGAAATTTGATGGAGAGTTCTGTAGGGGGTGAGCAGGGGACATCTTAAAATGGGAGGTGATTATGGTTTCAGCCTCCGTTAGACATCTTCGGCAAAGTGGGGAGATTGTGTTTTGGAGGTGAAATTTGTGCCTGTATTCTTGAGGTCTGGGTGATGCCCTGATCTCAGTCTGGATAGTGAGATCTGCATTTCTCGTGGGAGAGTATTCTGAGTTGCTGATATTTCCGGTGGGCGAGAGTTTATAAGGTGATTTGGTGGGCGATTGTTGAGGTATTGCTGTGTAAAGTATGTGTGAATATGTTTGAGAGAGATGTGTTGTTTGGAGGGGAGAGGGAATGGTTCTGAAGAGTTGGCAGTAATAGAGGGCAGTGGAGGAGTGAGGGGATTTAGACGGGGGAGGAGAGGAGGGATATGGGTCGGTATGAAGAGGGGAGGTTGGGGTCTTTCTGGGTTTTAATTTGATTATGATTATTGCTTTTTTCCACAGTGGAGGGATGTAAGTTTAGAAGAACCCAGACTTGTTGACAGTGTTTGTAATGATGAGGATACAGATGAACAAAGTGTTAATGGAAGGTTTGAGATGTCTGTCTGGGCAAGGACGTGGAAGAATTTTTTTAAGGTTTGATAAGTGAGGCAATTTCTAGTGTAGTGAATGGAAGGTTGGAATTGATTTCTATTTGTTCTTTTTGAGGTTGCGTATTCATTTTTTTTACTACTTATATGGTGAGTAGGGTTGTTGGAGAGTTTGTAGTATAGCTTCTGCAAGAAATATTGCAGTCGTTGCTTGGGGAGGGAGAGAGCTTTTTTGAGTCCTCATTAACAAGCATAAGTCTAGTGAGGGATTATTTAGGGAAGTTACTAGAGTAACGCTTCCGCTACCTGCCATGTTGTCCTTTTTTCTTCAGCTTCAACCCATGCTTGTATTAGCGGATATTTTTGAAAAATGTTTAGCTAACCTTACTGGATGGAGATGAGAGAATATTGAAAGAAATTTGTGTGCCAGACTAGCTTAATTTGAGTAGTACTAGATCTGGGTGTGATTTCTATATGGATTAGTAACTGATGTTCCTTATGTTTTTATTACCAGGTGCAGATCATCAAGTGCTAAGCAGAGGGGGTTGTAAGTGTTTTCTATTGCCCTCTATTGGATAATAGCTGACAGAAAGCGTTAGAGACTTTTTGTATTACTTTGGTGACATGTCTAGTCCCTTGTGTAGGAGATGGGAGTTTTGAATTCCCATAAGGTACAGGTGAGTTTCCTAATGTACGGGTCGAATTTTACCAATTTGCGTTCCTTCTGTAGCTTGTGAAAGTTGACTATTTTGGGAGATAGTATTTTTGGTGTTGTGTATGTGATTATTATTGGGACGTGGTCTGATGGGAGATCTATTTCTGTGTTCCATTTTATTATTGAATGCAAAACAGAAGAAGAGAAGAAGTGATGCCTGGATGATGTTTGTTAATTGGTTTACCTTGTGTTGGAATGGGTGCTGGATGGTTTTGTAATTAATCAAATTTTATCAGAATCATGTTCATACGAGGATTGTGAATTCTCTCTGTTATCTTGGGGTTCCCTGTATCCAGGCTAATATATGGGGACGTTGAAGCGTCCGCCTCCTTATTATTAGGATATGCTTGAGACCGGCATTCATAGATTTAAGTTATTAAGGTATTGTAATATGCTCTGGAACATTGTAGTGATGTGGGGTCAGGCATGCTATATGTTTAATATGTTTGTGGAAGAGTTGTTTGAAGAGAATAGTAGATTAGATTGAAATGTTGAGGATAGGTCATCTTAAAATGGATTAGGGTTTCTGGTTAATAGCAGATGTTAATGAATCACGGATAGGTTGTTTTAATTAAGTGTATAATAGGGAAATGTTTCAGGACAGTGTCCGTAACAAAATGGAGCGTATAACCATTATATGAGTGTTCTAGGGTATATTTGTGTGTACGACTTACCTGTATAAGAGCTATCAGTCTATGTTGTGTACTTGTTAGAGAGAAAGCAAGGCATTTACTGAAATTCGTTTTGTGTTTTAGAAGAGCGTATTATTCTCATTTGACCAGGCTTTTTATCTATTATCGAGTTGATTGGTGAGTTTTGTTGTTTCGAGTTGATTGGTGAGGATAGTTGAAAGGGGGTTGCAAATGAAGCAAGTCCATGTGTGGTTTTGCATGGGCAGACTCCGCAAAAGCAGGAACAACATTGTGTTTTATGGATTCCACCCTCTACAGATGAAACATTTTAAAAATAGATGGCTGGTTATTATGTTACGCCGTTTGTTAAGAAATATGATACCAACATAATCTCGTTTATGCTTTGAGCCAGTTTGGATGTAATCAATCGCTTACGATATACGATACTAGAGATAGAGTGAAGGATCATGAACTTAAATTAATCTTTTTATATATCTGATGATAAGGAATTAAGATATCTGCAGGGGAAGGCATTGCGACCTGGGCAGGATCCGTAGTAACTCAATTACAATGGGGAACTGAATAATACACAAACGCAAGACACAAGTCGCCAACCCAAAAGAGCAATTTGAGAAGGTAGGCATGCGAGTTTACAGGCAGGTCCCGTGCTCTCTTGACATATGCTAGTATACATTGATATTAGCGATGTTAAATTTATTATTAAATTGTTTATATTATTTTTAGTTATGCAGCCAATAATATAAATAAATGACTGTGTTACAGGAGTTAGAGCATTGGATGAGTTACCAAATAATTTGGTAAACACAAACAACAACACAAAAACCCAAAGACCAAACACACGCAACCCACACAAATACAAACACATCCACCTGCACCCCAAATACAAATGAATTATTTAATATCTTTTCTGGGGTTGAGTCTTCTGTCTGGATGGTGAGTGTTGGTCTTGGCTTCTGCTTTCTATCGCATGAGGAAGCTGCTTCTTCGCTGCAACCATGTGTTCCATGGTAGGGATATTTTTTCGGACTTTTGAATCTGCAGTAAATAAGGAGCTTCATCCAAACATTGCATCTTCTGTCCACGCTGCGGGAACGCATCCGAATCTGATGGAATATATTACCGGTAATAATATATATATATATATTAGTTAAAAAATTTAAAATTATATATATAATATATATATTAGTAATTTATATAGATATATTAGATATAAGAATATATATATATATATGATATATATATATATATATATAATAAATAATGATTATCCAAACAGTGCGATCCATGGAAGGCAAGGCCCTAGTCAAATTAAAAGTATAATTTAAAAAATTGAACTAATTTCAACGTCTTAAACATTTTACATTAATTTTTACAATTAAATCATTCTATTTTAACATTTTTCAATTGATTGCTAATTCACATTAAATAGGTATTGGATACGAATGTATTGTTTATCACTCGTTGTGTTCTTTCGAAATTTTTGTTAGAGATGAGAGAGAGAGAGATAGAGAGAAGAGAGAGAGAGGAGAGAAGAGAGAGAGAGAGAGAGAGAGAGAGAGAGAGAAGAGAGAGAGCAGTGTAATCTTACTCATATCATAAAGGACAAAATTCTAAAAACAGCCCTCTTTCCATGATTACGACTTTTTACCTCTGTTAACAAAAATTCAATTAAAAAACTTATCTTTTTCCTATTGCTAAATAGCACATTTCCACCTTAAATATAACTAAATTTATTATAACAAATAAATTAAACAGATCCTCTTAATATAAAAAATTGTCAATTACTTCAGGACAAAATAAACCATAGAGTATCATTTGTTTGTTAATCATACTCTCGAAGGGGATTTGGCTTTTACCTTCTACGTCCGTACGTTACGTCACTGATTGTGAAGAATGTTGATCTTTGGTGCACATTGATAAAAGCTCGCATGTTTGCATAAATCAGGCAATTTTCGGCTTTTAAATAATTATAATACTTCTTTGTTTTAAATAACTTTGAAATTAAAGTATTCGAATTTGATTAAATTCTATGAACCTCAAAACATTATTATAAAGCGACACAATAGTTTTTAAAAAAATAGTCATACCTGGAAACTATTTTATAAAAAAATATCATTATATGTATATATATATATATATATTAATTTATAAGTATATATATACTATATATATCATATATATATATTATAAATATATTATTTATATATAAGATATACTATATATATATATATGATATATAATATTAATAATTATGTATAATAATATATATATATATATATATACTACTATTATAATATATATATTATATTAATATTATTATATATATATATATATATGACAAGAAAGTTACTAACGCACACGAATGGGATCGATAAAAAAAAAAAATTCGGCAACACCATAAATAAATACTGATTTTTCTAGGTGAAATGAGGTTAGGTTAGGTTCTTAGGGTTGTTTAGTTAATTATAGCACATTTTTTCTTTACTCAATGTTTACTAACTTTTAACCTCACTTATGGACACATCTGATAACAAAATACAACAATATTAAAAAAAATACATATTTTATTTTATTTTATTTCAAAATAATGAATAATAAAAATTCATAACGTTTATGAAAAGGTTAGTTGCACTTAAAATCTATTTTCTCTTAAAACATGACAGACAGAAATATTGGGGAAGGTATATGCGATGTCGGAGAAATTGGGGGAAAGGGCAGAGTCCCAAGTGTGAAACATAAGTTCCGCTTTGACTCCGCCCCTTCCCCAAAATTTATGACCGTACCGAATATTTTTCTTACCTAATGAAATACCAATAATAATTTGCTCACATGATACACAAAAAAATAATTAACTTTTAAACTTTTCTTTATTCACCCCTAAAAATTTCATTCTTTATTTAAACTTCGTTTTTATATTTTTTTTACTGTTACAACCACCACTCATGGCAGAGCCCTAATCTAGGAGGGTTTCTCAATTTTAAAGTCTGAAGCAAGAGAGAGTCAAGAGAGAATAGTTTCATTACAACCACACAACCCGACCAGTGGACAAACTGGCTCTCTCATCGCTTAGTTGAGCGAGTGCCTTAACGCTGAGATTCCGGCCGCTTATTTTTGGTTGCTCTGACTCCATTTCCTTCTTGACCTTTACGCCCGACCAAACACTATCCATTTTCTATATTTAACCCTATTAAGCGTTAGCGTTAAGTAATCCTTTACCATATATAATAGAATATATAGTATAATATAATTATATATATATATATTAACTAATATATAATTATTATATAATATATATTATATATATAATATATATATATATATATATATATATATATATAATATATAATATATATATAATATTTTTATATATATATATATATAATAATATATATTATATATAATATATAGTATATATATATATATATATATATATATATAATATATATATATATATACTATATATTATATGTATATATAATTATATATATATTATATATAATTACCTTTAACTATCTCACCCTGTACTTCAGGGTGGCCATACGCATCCCAAAATACCTCGCTGCACAACCGCCCGTCCGTAGATATGCAGGTTAAATGTCCAGATATGCTCTGAAGAGAGTTAGATTGACAGGGAGCTACAAGTGTAAATATGTTTCCCTGACCTGGTTTATTGGACATGACGCGGGCGGAATTTTGCCGGGCAGGGCCGGCCGGGGCTGCTCTAATTTTTATGCCGGGGCCGGCCGGGCCGGGGACGGGCCGGTTAGCGTAAAATATGAAAATTGTAATCAAAAACACTTAAAGTCTAAAAACTTAGAATTAAAATTAAATATTATTCAATTACATTAAAATTTGACTTATAAATAACCCCTTGTGATTTAATTAATTCAAATGTAAAATAAATATTTAAGAAAGAAATTGTTTTTAAATAATATATTTTATAAAGATAAGTTGTTATTAAATATATTATATATATATATACTTATATTATTATATATTATAATATATTATATAATATATATATATATTATATATATATAAATATATATGATATATACATATATTATATATATATATAGTATGATATATTATATATAACTATATAATATATATTATATACGGTATATATATATATTGATATATATATATATATAGAATATATATAATATATATATATATATAATAATATATATATATATATATACTATATACTATATATATAATTATTATATATATATAATATATAGTATATTATTCAATTAAATTAATAATTTTTGAAAAAAGAGATTTCATAAAATATTGGATTTTCTTGAAGATATTTTTACTTTAAATCAGTGATTCCAACCTTTTGTAATTCACTGCACCCTATTTAAGGCTGGTGGAATTTTGAGGCACACTTGTTATATAAATAAAATATAATGATAAAATAATAATAATAATAATATAATAAATAATAAAATAATAATAATTAATAATAATATAATCAATAAAATAATACTAATTATAATAATAATAATATAGATCTAAAATTAAAATATTCTATAAACATACCTGTAAATTTGAAAGCTGGTTGCGGTTAGAATCGATTAACAACTATTAATCGAAAATTTGTGCTTTGAAATTCTTGAGTACAATATTGCTATGTTAATCTGATTTTTGATAACGCGAACACGCAATTTTCCTCAAGGATCAAATAATCCTAATTCTTGTTTTGCATTTTTGTTGTTGACCATTTCAGAGAAATGAATTGTTCACAAAATGTATGATGGTTGAAAAAGGGCAAAAGGAACTCTGTGCTTTTCTACTCAGGTTAGGATACTCCTTTTGTATACTAAGCAAAATGCAGCCACTGATAAGTCAGTCTTCTCAAGTTTAAATTTTTCAGTAAAGAATCAGCGCAGATATCATTAAATTCGTCTCTTAGTACTTGTGAATAGTTCTTCAGTCAATATCTCGCAAGTGAAATGGGGAAACATCCATTCAAGATTTCTTAACGAAAGGGAAGAATACTTATTCTACTTGCATCTTGCAATTTGATAATGATCAAGAAGTGAGGTCTTTTTAGTCTTTTCCTCGCCATCTAGTTCCGAAAACTTATAAAAGGGATATGAAATTGATATCACTTTTCTCAATTGCATACTTCCAAGAAGCTATCTTTCTCATGAAACCTTTCATTTTATTGTTTGAAGAAACTATTGTTTCTTGTCGTCCCTGCAATGAAGTATTTAATTCATTTAGTTTACTAAAAATATCTGACAGATATGACAGCTGTAAACACAAATCATCATTTTGCAGCAACCTAGAAAATGCATCATAGTAGTAGGAGGACCATATTGCACGTGTTGGTCATTTTGACCACAGGAGGCGGTTTAGTACTCTACCACGAGATAACCATCTTACTTCTTCTGTACGTAATAATAATGAGATATATGGTGCATCCTTTTCACAAATTTTTTCAAAGAGTCTACACTTCAAAGGTCGTGATTTAATGTAATTTATCATTTTCACAACCTGATTTATAATTTAGCGAACTGCTCGCTCACCAAAATTTTTTTCCCTACTATGTTTCTCTGTTCAGAAAAAGCAGCTGAGATATTATCAACGATCCATTTTCCTGTAAAGGTCACGCAGTAAATCCTTTATACTTTCCTGTCCTTAATGGTGCACCAACAGTACATATTCCATAAAAGTCGTTCCATGAAAGACCATGGTTATTGAGATAGGAAGAGACGGAAGCGAAAATATCGGTGCCGGTACTAGTTGTTTCCAACTCTTTGCAAAGCAAAAACTGCTCCACGATATATTTACCGTCAATAAATCTACAGAATCTAAGAAGCTGATTTTTGACAGTAATACCAGTACTTTCATCTATTTGTAAACAAATTTATGGCGAGTTTTTATTTTATCTATGACTTGTTCATTTATATTTAATGACATTTCAGATATTCTACGGCTAATTGTATTGTTTGTGAGAGGAACCTTTGAAATTTGATTTCCCTCATACTGCCCAAGTATGGTTTCAACGATAATTTTGCACGTCGGGATATTGATATCCAGTTGTATGAGGTTTCAATTTCTTGGCGAACAGTTTGGCAACTTTAAATGAAGCTTCGAGAACAACGTCACTTATGGTAAATCTCTTCAACGTTCTATTACATATTTTCTCTTGATTTTCTAATAGCCTTGAAAAATATTAGCCGGGTTTCTGGGATACACCTGCGTGCTTCGTAACAAGATGTCTCTTAACTTTGCTGGGGACTATGGCTTCATTGCTTAGCGTTTCACCACACACTAAGCACAGGGGACGTGGATTATCTGCATCGCTGTTCCATAAAAATCCGAAGACAAATAACTCTCTAAATATCGTTCTTTTCTTTAAAGAAATGTTCTTTTGATTTCAAAGATCCAGGAATGATAATGTTCAAATTACTCTCCCTTAGAGTATTTGGTACAAGTTCGCTCTTCTATAGTATACGTTTCCTTATTACAAACTTATCCATTTCAGAATTGATCACTTATATAACTGTTGCACGCTCACAAACCCTAGAACATTAATAATTAATTTATTCGACTTATTGACCCTACTCTACTGATTCTACCCAAAGACAAAGGCTTCTTGTGCAATATATATATATATAATTATATATATATAATATATATATATATACTATTATACATATAATATTATTATATATATATAATTATATATATACTATCATATATATAGTATATTTATATAATATATATATAATATAATTAACTTTCAGAGAGAGGGAGATTAATGCGCTTTATAAGAATTTTTGCCTATAATTGCAAATCGTAATTTCCATTAGAAATGTTAGAGATGTAAACATTTAACTACAAATCACGCGGCACCCCTGACAGATCT
>JABUQX010057977.1:17500-29525 GCA_015478945.1 Trachelipus rathkii
TAAATAAATGAACAAAGAGTGAAGAGAGCAATATACGAGGAGTGTTGACGCCGATATTGTGTACTGGTGCGAGACAAGCACATGACCAGGGAGAGGAGGGAGTAGATATCAAAGAGCGAAATGAATGTGTTGAGACAGTGATTGAACGGACGAAGAGAGAGCGAGAAAACGGACGGTGAGGAGAGTGTGGTTGGAAATCCCATGTGAATAAAGTGAACGCAGCAGTACTGAGATGGTGTGGGACACCTGGATAAGGATTGCAGGAGAGAAGAGTTGCCACAGGAGGTGAGGGTGAAACCGGAGAGTGAGACCGGGGCAAGCCGCGAAGAGGTGAGAGACACAATAGAGGATTCATTGAGGAAACACCAGATGCCTGCAATGAGCTGATGGCAGATGGGATCGTGATGGATATAACAAGATGGAAGCGAAGGTTGCCCCACTGACAGGCTCGTAACCCTGACTGGGAGAGAATGTATGTTAAGATATATATATATACTATATATAATATAAAATTATATAATTATAATATATATATATACTATATATATTATATATATATATAGATATAATATAATATATATATAATAATATATATATATTTATATATAATATAATAAGTATATATATATATATATATATATAAATATATTATATATATACGTATATAGTATATATATATTATTTATATATATATATAATATGTATACTATTATATCATGTCATGTCCATCACTAATATATATATTAATATCTATATATAAATATATATATATATATATATATTAAATATATGTATATAGTATATATATATATATATGATATATAATATATACTATATATAGTATATAATTTATATATATATACTACTATAATATATAATATATATATAATATATTATATATATATATATATAATTATATATATATATACTATACTATATATATATAGTGATATTATATATTATAATTTTTTAATTCCCCTTCAATGAGTAAACTCCGCCATCTCGCCATCACTCATACTACTTAAGATCGCATCCGCAATCCTCATCATTTTAAAGATCGATTCCGCATACCCAATCCGCAAACGTCAAATTTTGACATCCGTCTCATCACTAACCAAATTGCCGTATAAGTTTGTCGCTCGTGAATTTTTCGTTTATCTCTATATGCCTTCACCTATATATATTATAGTACATATATATATATATATATAATATATATAATATAATATATATATATATATATTATATATAATATATAATAATATATATTTATATAGTATAATATAATATATATTATATTATATATATTAATATAATTATATATATATATATATAAATATATATATAATATATATATATATAATTTCATATATAATATATCCTATATATATTTATATATATATATAATGTATATTATAATATATCGTTTTGTATAAATCTAATATGTATAATATTTATATATATATAAAAATTTTGGACCAATAACTGTCTACAAGCACTCCCCAAACACTCAACATACTACAAATCAATATAAATGGAATTCACAACAATGATGACGATTAATTGAAAAACCTATTTTAAAAACACAAATTCCAGTGTTTATCTGACGCGAACAAAAAGATTTTAAATCGTGATTGGCTTTCCAGACCATTCTATACATTTCGCAAGGAAATCACTTACCATTAATATTCTATTTTGAGAAAAAACTTCTAAGAAATAAAAACCACAGTGCACTCTGATTCAGTAATAGTTTATTTAATCTGAAAAATATATGATCTAGAATTGAGTTATAAGTTATCGTAGTAGAAGTAAAAGTATAATATATATATATATATAATATATATATATATATTATATTATATATATATAATATATATATATATAATTATATTATATATTAGTATATATATATATACTATATATATATATATATATATAATGATATATATATTGTAATTAATATACTTAATATATATATATTATATATATATATTATATATATAATATTATATATAATATACTATATATATTATATAATCATATATATATAATATATAATATATATATATAATATATATATATATATATATATAAATTATTTTTTATGTTTCAGTTTTGTGTGTTTTGGTGTCAAGTGAACTTGCTGCATTATGTTTCTTCTTGCTCGCTGCTTTGCAATTTAGTGCTATTTAATTTGGTCCAGCTAAGTTACTTTTAGTTCTTTACTTTTCTTCGTGTCAATTATTGTTTCCCCTTAACTATATGTATATATATTTTGTCTTTATAGGTTCTAATAGCTCAAAAAAGTTTTGACAAAATTTTGGAGGTGATGGTTATTTGCCCCTCAGGCTTATTATTGAAAGGTTCGAGGTTTGTTTTGACGATTAAACCGGTTTTCTTTTCTTCCTGTTTTTTGCATGCGGTGTATCCACAACGGGTCTACTTATATCGGGAGTATCGAAATAAGGTAGAGTCTAACTCGAATTCTATTAAGGCTTCTGTCTGGTTGAGGATCTTATTTCGTCAGCAGCATTATTTGTCAGACGGATGCTTGCTGTTTGATTGTTAGTTTTTTTTTATATGTCAGTTTTACGTTTGTGTATTTATATTATATAGATATATTAATATTATATATATATATATTAATATATATATATATATATTAAATATATATATAATATATATATATCATATATTATATTATATAATATTATATATATATATAATGATATCTATATATATATATATGATATCAGAGTCCGACTTCATGCAACGAGTTAACTATTAATAGAACCGATCTTATTTTGCAAAAGTTTTCAATAATGTTACGATAAAATTTTCTTATTTTTTTGAAATTATTACATAATAAATATAAAAGATTATGCAAAATTAAAACGAAAAATAAAAGAATAACCGCTATTAAATAAAGCTTTTAACCTATTAAAAATGGCGGCAGCTCATGTCCAAATCGGATAGCGGGGATCGGACCGTGTCTGAATTTACAGCACAAAAATTGTTTATAAATCCCTTTCACGACGTACATAGACATTTGGCTACATTAACCTTTCAAGCGATTTTCATCCTTATGTATGTGACTATAAAGATGATTTTTAAAATGAATCAGTTCCACAGACGCCGTTCTCTCTTTAAGCTTCCCCACTGAAAAAATTTAATAATTTAAATCAGTGTGTCATTGACGAAAGAAGAGGCAAGACGCGCTTGAAATTTTGTGACGAAATTGAGATGCAGCATCATTTTATTTCTTTTATGTAATTGGGCTTTTTTATGATGGTATTACAAATTAGATATATAACATTACAAGATTATAAAATTAGTTTTATATATAATGAATAATACCATGCTATATAAATAAGCATGCAGTTGGTTCTAGCCATGCGGCAACATCCGACATCAAAGGATTGTGCAAGTAGATTTTTTTACTTATTTTCCATTTATTACTATATATATATATATATATATATATATATATATATATATATATATATATATATATATATATATATATATATATATATATATATATATATAAGTATAATTATAATATATAGTAATATATATATATATATATCAGTGGCGGCTCGTGAACAGAAAACATGGGGAGGCACTTCAATATATATATATATGTATATATATATATATATAAAATATATATGTATATTTATATATTTAATATATATATAATATATATATATATATATATATATATATATATATATATATATATATATTTTATTTTATATCTATATATATATATATATATATATATATATATATATATATATTAGACTGATGCAAAATGCAGGGAAATTTTTTTTTTTTTAGTTTTTCAACAAGACACCCGCCAATTTTGTTTATATTGTTAAAACAACATTGGGTGCAAAATTTTAGGGTGATTGAATAAAATTTAGAGGTTGCTACCAAGGTTCGAAATATATTGTTCGCTGATTTCCACACTACCCATTGAGGTACATCGTATAGCGCGTTAACTTTTTTTTAAAGTGGAAGTTTCCCCATGAGGCATTTAATAACCACATACAGTTTCATCTGTTTATTATATATTATTGTTCCCTATGATGTAAGAGTATTGTTTTCTTGTTTTTGTCGGCAATAGACTTCCTGTAATGATGTATTACTTTTAGGAGGTACTGTTTCTGCTCTTCATCATTTGTTATCCGTTTGTTGTATTCTTGTATTAGCTGCACACCCCTCTCTGCAGTATCATTTACAACTTTTAGCTCTCTTACGATTTCTCTTGCTTTCATATAGCTCTCGTCATCATTCCACTCTGCAGCATCTTTGTCTAGAAATGTGTGAGGCAAATGATAGATGTCAAAGAATCGTTTTGTGTTGGCTGTAACGAAATCCTGCAAAATTGGGTTTTGGAAATACTGATCAGATTTATGTGCTCTTTTTTCCGGTCTTGGAACCCTTGTTTTCTTTAGAGCATGCCCATTTGGTGTTTGTCTCAAGCAAAACATCTCAAAGGAACATGGAAGATCAACTAATTCCTCAGAGAGTACCACAAATGCCTCAAAACTTTATTAAGAGCAGCAACTTGCAATGGTATCATCTTTTTCCTTGTACTATTGCAGCCGTTGTAGAAGATCCAAATCCGAACGTGGAGCACTGATGGCTATGGATGCCGTGAACCACGATCTAAATATATATTGTTGTTAAAAAACAGGAAATATCACGCAGTCCTCTTTCTTCTTTTGGAGTCAGCGTAAACTGGTTCTTAAACATCCATATTTTAATACAGTAAATTGCCTTAGACATCCAACGTGCCCTATGATAGGCTCCCGGGACTTTAAATCTGATTCCTGATGTCGGTGTGTTACCAAGGAAAATCAATGTCAGCTCGAGAAGTTCCTTGTAATCATTACGAGGGTGGTGTTTCTGAAACTGCGCTTCAACAAATGTAACGATATCACCAGCTTACTGTTACTTTCTCTTTTATGACAGGTTCTCTGCGGCTGTTTGGTACTTGTCGTATCAATTATTCTGTATCGATTTTAAATCTCTTAAAAAAGAGTAATGTCAGGTCCAGAGGAAGCAGGCAAAGAGACAGAAAAAGGCTTCCAATGTTAATTCTAAAATGTGATGGCGACAAGCTAGCCATAGCATGGTGTTAACATTCTTTGTTCTATAACATAGAGGCCACCACTCCTATCTGCCTGTGTTGGCTGCAGTTGGTTCGAAGGACATGCACTTTGAATTGCTTAGATATATACCATTGCAATACTAATTGATATACAGCTCTGCAATATTTTTACTTGTTCCACGGGTAAGCTTCGGAACGAAAAAGCTTATCGAGACCTAGTCCAGAAATTAGACTGGCAGTCGTCGATATTTCATGACCGTAATTTCTTCCCATTAATTTGCCATCCAATGTATTGCAGAGGACATTTGTTGAAATCCTCTCAGCAAGTTTTCTGCCATTTTTCTTCCTGTTTGTTGTCTTGGCTCGGTTCTTACTGATGAATAGCTGATGCTATATTTTTCACAGCTGTGACCAAGAGCTTCTACTGCTGGGATCAAGATTTGTGAAGCAGATCTGTCATTTATTTTGGTAGCATCAAGAGCTGCAAGCATGGATGTGTCCATAAGTTTCACTCGTTTTGGCTTTGATTTCGTTCCTCTCGACGTTGATGGCTGATGAGGTTCTAACACATATTCTTCATCTGATGATGAACTATTGTTATTCGACCCTGATGTGCTTGAACTTGACAACGCAGCTGCATCAAACGTTGCTGCTTCCCTCTTTCTCTTTGTAACAAGCAATGACTCCCTCTCTCTGGAAATCTTTTCTTTCCGTAATAACGTTTTATCCACTCCAACCATTTTGCCTTGTTTTTTTCCCGTTGGAGCATCAAAAACGCACGATCTTCGTCTATCTGTATCATATCAAGAGCATTTGCATGCGCAATATCAAACAGATTATTTAAGTCGTTTTTCCATCTCTCTTGTTTCTAAACCAGACCACATGAATGTTTCTTCTTATTTTTTCTGTTCTTTTTTAATTTTCCCCATTCATTGTAAAGTTTCCTTATTTTTTCGACGACATGGCATTTCAACATTGTTGGGATGCCTGCTTTTTCCCACATTGTTATTACGTCTACGGCAGTAGACAGAGCGGCTATTTTCACCTGATGTTTTTTGTTCAATTGAGTCATAAGAATGCCATTGTTCCGCTTTGAATGGGAGCTGATTCTCTTCAGTATTTCTAATAGTATGTGAATAAGCCAAAATATCCGTTGTACGAACGTGTACGTCTTTCCATATTTAAAACAGATGCACTTACAACACAGAGTCACAGCGACGAAGGTACTAATGTCTACGATACTGCGTCACAATCAAGACGTAACTTATAAAGCTGTAAGGGTTGCTATTTCGTTTATTAAGTAGAACTGTAAGTTTGCCAATACCAATTTTAAACGAAATGTTATATAGTAATCTGCTACTTATCGGTTGTTTTGCTATTGCATTGCTAATTGAATATTTTAGCTTTGGTGAAAAACAATTATATAACATATAATTAGGTTTATGGTACAATTTTGTAAAACGATCTACATTTCTAACGATTCCTTAAAGGTGCTAAATGGCGGTAGCAGCCTCTAAATGTTATTCAATTGAGGTGAAATTTTGCACAGAATGCTTTTTTAAGACAAAAACGCAATTTAGAGGGTGTCCTGAAGATTTCAGAATGGTCGACTTTTTTGCAATTTTAATATTATATTAATATATATATATATATATATAAATATATATATATATATATATAAATATAGATATATATTATATATATATATATATTGATAAATATTGATAAATATAAAACTTCAATATCCATCAGAGGCGACTCCTACACTCGTGCTACTCTTGGTTTAGCACGAGTTATTATTATGGAAATGAACGATATTCTTCAAGTTTTTACTTATCCAATTGAAAATTGCTTAGTTAACACAGAAAAGAATATGCGAAAAGATCAAATGGCAACAAAAATGATAACAAAAAGTATAGTAAATTTAGGGTAAACTCTCTCTCTCTCTCTCTCCTCTCTCTCTCTCCTCTCAATACTCTCTCTCTCTCTCCTCTCTCCTCTCTCTCTCTCCCTATATCTATATATCTATAATATATATTATATATATATATTTATATTATATTAATATAGATATATATATATAATATATATATATAGATATTATATTATATATATATATATTATATATATATATATATATATAATATATATATATTGAAATAAATTTTTTTATTTAATTTTTTAAAAAAATGGGGATTCTGCCAAATCGAGAGGAGGCTTGTGGAAAAATCCTCAAAATAGACAAAAAAATAGGTTTCTTTTACGTTGCCATGACAACAAGTTTGAAAGCATTATAATTATGCTTTTTTGGAGGCACAAAGCAAATTCCTCCAGTCAATGATCCTTTTGAAAAATGAATGTTCGCAAGAGAATAAATGATCTTAATATAAAATTAGCGTCCTTGTATAATAACATTTTAAACATTATTTTAACGTCATAAATAGTAAATGAATTATTTTATTAACATTAGTTGCTTTTATTTTGTTTTAGAGGAGGCCCGGCCTCCTGTGCTTCCCCAGTTAAAGCCGCGCCTGATATATATAATATATATATATATATAATAGATATATATATATAATATATATATATATATATATATATATATATATAATATATATATATATAATATATTATACTATATATATATATATATATATATATATATATATATATAGTATATATTATTAGTGTTAGCGCTTGTGCTGTGAAGACGTGTGTGATTGTTTCTCCGAGTGATCTTAATTATGTCAATTTAGGTTTTAATGTTTTTAAGTGTTATCGTTCTAGCATTAATTTTAAATATCTTTGGTGCTTTTTGTTTTGTTTTTTAATTTTTTTGGCGGGTGTTTTAATGCTTAATCTCTGCAAATGATTAGGATTTCAACGAAACTTTAGCCCTTCAGAATTTTAAGATAAGTTTTAGTTTATTTTTTTTAACATTAAATCTTTTTTTTTTTATACATTTTTAGGTATTATATAGGGTTCCTATTTATTATTTTCCTTTTTAGTTAATATTTTATAAAATAGTCTATTTTTATGTTTTAATACGAAACCGCCCCTTTATAATATTAGAGCTTATCGTTTATGTTTTCATTGATGGTGTTGGCAAATATTTATTTGCTTATTGTCATTTATCCAAGATTGTCTTGCTTTTGAATATTTTTAATTATTTTTTAATTATTTATTATCATTAGAAATTATTGTATACGTGAGATTGCGAGTTAGTTTTAATCTTGTTAGTATACGATCGCTTGTGTGTGTAGGTGTGAGTGAGTGTGTGTGCGCGTGCGTGTGTATGTGGATTGAGTAAACGTGTATTAGTTTTAACTTAGTAATTACTGTGTGTGTGTGAGTTTGTGGGTGTTTGTCTGTGTGTGTGTCAGTGTGTTGCTGTTCGTATGACTGGTCAGGGTAGATGTGTAGGTGGGCGCAGGTGGGGGTTTTCCATTGACGTGCGTGGCCTACGTGCTAACCACGAATCTGTGGAATATCACCTCTCCAACTCTCAGCCTAACATTTTATTATGGTCTGAGACCCAGCTGGCCAGGGATTCTTTTTCAAATAAACTTAATATTTCCAACTATTACTTTTTCTATAATTTCTGACTAAATGGTGGAGTCTGTGCCTATATAAACATAAACACTCCTGTAAACACGTCTCGTGAATCTCGAATCCTAACTTCGGATGGTCTATGCTTAAAATCTTTCTCCCTACTGCTATCATTACTTGTGTTTCTGCTACTGCTCGCCTATGGAACAGATTTTCACGTTCTTTTTGACTTCTTACTACTTCTCATGAGACTGTTACTTCTTCCCATCCAAATGCCGAGGTCCTCTATTTAGGGGGTTTCAACGTACACCACACTGAGTGGTTGGGCTCCTCTCACACTGATGCAGGTGGGGAGGAGGCCAAAACATTCAGTATTCTCAACGATCTGGAACAGTTAATTAAGGAACCCACGCATATTCCCAGATCGTCCTAACCAATTCTTGAAACACGTTCGACTTATGTTTCACCACTACTCCTTCTCGCTTTAAAATACACCATCTTTCCTTATATTGGTAACTCTGACCACATCAATAGCTCTTAATTTTTTTAATACTTTTTCTCCAGCAGCTCCACCATGCCTTAAACGTAATTTCTGGCCTTTAATCGGGCTAATTGGGGATTGGCGTCGTTTTTCTCGCTAACTACTTTTGGAATGAATCCTGCATTGACTCAGAGTGATGTTTCGGTAACCGCTGAAAAGTGGAGCCGTAATCGCCGATGGATGAGCAGGTTCATTCCATCTTTAACCTAAATCTTTTTCTCCTCAAATCCATGGTTCGATGGAGTTTGTTCTCGCGCCATTTAGAGAAAGTGCGTATCGGGATTGAAAAAACTTCTCGTTCTCCTTATCACTCTTACTAAAGTTTCATTGTGTTCGCATCGTTTTGCAGGGTACGTATTCTCAGGCTAAGCGCGGCTTTCATTAAAAGAAAGGTGCTCCAACCTGCTTTTTTCTCCTACTGATAAAAATTTTCTGGCCTCTTGCCAAAAACATCTCCAACAACTTTGTAAATCTGCCCTTCCTCCCTTATCGCTCTGACGGTTCTGTGCTAACTCTCTTCTGAAATGGCCAATCTCTTCGGCCTGCTTTTTTCATCTAATTCTACCTGACGTTTCTGCATACCTCCTTCCTACTCCTGCTCCTCGCCAGGTTCCCATGCCCTTAAACCTGTGATCACACATTGAGTCGGTGTGCATGAGATCTGAGATCTATGAACGCAGGAAGGCTAGTGGTCTAGATGACGTCTCCCGTGTTTGAGGGGTGTGGCTTCTTGAACTGGCGCTTGTCCTTGTTCAACTCTACTCTCTATGTCTTAATACTAATACTTTTCTCAGTGCTGGAAGCGCGCGTTTTTGTTCAACCGATCCCGAAAAAAGTAGCCATTCTTGATCCTTCAAACTAATCGCCCTATAGCTCTCACTCGTATTCTATCTAAAGTCTTTGAAACTCTTCTTAAACTCTCATTCCTGGATCATCTGGAGTCTTCGATTCCCTTCCTTTCAGATCATTCAGTATGGCTTTCGACGATTGCGAGGTCAACTGGTTACATACTTTTTCTATCTTACAGATTATGAATCTTGCTTCACTTAGGGACTATGGTCGTCTTGTGTGGTGACGCTTAGCATATCCAAAAATTTTTACCGGTATGGTATGCGTCGCTGCTTTCCAAGTTCCCTCCTTTGGGTTTCTCCTTCTCTTTGCTTACTCATGTCTAGTTTTCTTTTCCGATCGCTCCATATCAGCACTCGTTGATGAAGCGTTCTCTTCCTCCCTTTCCTGGTAATTGTGGTGTTCCTCAAGGTTCTGTTTTATCTCCAACTTTATTCTTACTTTTCACCAACGATCTCCTTAGCATTTTTTCTAAATCTGTTCACTCTTACTTCGTTCACTCATTTAACCATTCATTCTACATTTTTCAAATCTTCTCCTCTTTTGCATTTAAATTGCCTGTCCTCTTAATCTTTATGAATGTATTTCTTCCGATCTGTACTGGAGACTTTCCCGGTGGGGTCAGCCGCAACCTTGTAAAGTCAAACTCTTTTAAAAAACTCAACTTCTTATATCTCCCTCTCAAAAACACCTCCCAACTTTCCTAGTTTCTCGACGCCTCTAACGTCTCACCTGTGAATATCAAAAACATTCTTGGTATCAACGATAAACAACAAATTGTCTGGAAACCTCATATTACAATGGTTGCTAAGGTGGCCTCAAGGAAGCTGGGAGTTCTGTCAGGTGCGGAATTTTTTTCCTCTGAACAGTTTTACTCCAGTTATATAAGGGCCTATTCGCCCTTGTATGGAGTACTGTGCTCATATCTGGGGGGGCTCCGGCTCACCCTTTCTATTGGATAGGGTTTGAGTTAAGCTAAGAGACTTAAATTGTTCCCTTCCTTCAAACTCCCTTGACCCTCTATCTCTGCGGCGTGACGTTGGCGCACTATCTCTTCTATAGGTCCTGCTGTGACAAGACAACGGGAGAGTTGACCTCTCGCATTTCACCACCCCTTGCGTCGCCCTCGTATCACAAGGAGTGCCTTGCTCTCGCATGAGTGTTGCGTGAGTATTGAGAACCCCAGGACTTGTTCGTTGTGGTGCCTCTTTTTTTCCAGCTACCTTTGTTCTGTGCGAACCCTTGCCTCCTTCTGATGGGGGTTTCCAAACTGTATTTAATCTTCCCTTCTTTAAAGCCCACGTCTCGCTCACCTGAGAGATTTGCGTTAAGCTGGGGATTGGGTGGGTTTTCTATGTTTTATCTTCTGCCCCTCCTTAAAAAGGGCCGAGCCCGTGAGTGGTTTGTTGACTGTAAATATCATTTATATTATATATATAGTATATATATATATATATATATATATATATATATATATATATATATATATATATATATATGTGTGTGTGTGTGTGTGTTTGTTTGTGTGTGTCTTCGTCTCCCGGAACTAGGAAGCCCAAACACTACCAAGCCATCCAGAATACGACTACTTAAAAAATTAGGCCACTTTTAGATGCAGTAAGAAACAATTGCAAAATAACACCTCTAGAGGAGCAACAATGCTTTGACGAGCAAATTATTCCAACGAAAGATCGGGAGCAAGTGTCTACATTTATGATTTTGAAGTCTACACTGGGAAAGCAGACGATTCTAGTTTAGGAGTTTCATCTACCGTCGTTATGAGGTTAGCAGAAGTCATTCCTTAACATTCCAATCATGAGCTTTATTATGATAATTGGTTCTCTTCAATAAATTTAGCAAAGAAGTTGAAGGATGAGGGTATTTATATATTGTCAACTATCCGCCCAAATAGTCTAAGAGGTTGCAGTTTGAAGGGGGAAAAATAACTACAAAAGGTAGGCAGA
>JABUQX010057978.1:0-17500 GCA_015478945.1 Trachelipus rathkii
GCAACAAGTTCTATGAGTCCCTGCTCTTCAGTGATTGTGGATAGCTGGTTACTCATTGCATTAAAATTTATTATTTTCTGAAGAATTGCCTGTGATTTGGGGTAATTGATATGGCAAATTTTTGGGGGGAAATTTTCCTCAAGACTCACTTGTTTCACGGCTTCGATCTTTCGCTATTTTGGGGTGTCCAGTGGTATAGAAAATACAGGATTCTCCCTTTTTACATCCAAAATTTTTGAACTATCGCATATATTCTCTTCGGTGATTATTTTCCATATGTGAGTATAAAGTGGTGTGTAGATATAAATGTTTTTGGTAAACTAACCCTTGTTTTATTTTTTAAAGTGGCATAATTTACACTCTATTAAAGATTTTTTAAACATTATTAATAATAATATCTTTTACGAATGATGGAATTTTAAAACAATTTTGTGAGTTTATTATTATGACAAATCTGTTACTCAATTAATGAATAAAATTCTTTATCAAAATCTGTTAAATGAAATATATATATATATAATATATATATATATATATATATTATATATAATATTATATATTTTATATATATATATATTAGTAATATAATATATTAATATATATATATATTATATATATAATATATATATATTATATATATATATATATATATTTATATATATAATATATAATATGATTTTATATTGAAAGTTATATAGAATTATTTTTTACATTTCTTTATAGTTTAAAGGAAAATTCATTATGAATTCCGGTTTCCCAGCCGGAATTTGTTTGGATGGATTCGGCTAATGTCCGGTTCCGGATGCCGGAACCAAAAAACACTCAGTTCCGGTACACCCCTAAGTAATAATATAAAGGTTCTAAGGAAATTCAATTTTTGAAATAATTTTTATTTAAATAATGACTATCGTTATTCCATTAAATATGTATTAATGCGGTTCTTAATGTATTACACATTTAAATAAAAGAATGAAGTAAACAATTTAATTCTTCCTTATTATATAAATTAGATAAAGTATTAAATATAGAAATAAATATACTTTATTAAATCGTCATTGTCAACTTATAACTATAATCGTCACGATCGTCAAAATTTAAACTATAATACGTACAATCTCAAAAAAATTCTCAATCGTCCTTCATAATATAATATATATATATATATATATATAATATAATATATAATATATAATATAATATATATTATTATATATACTAATATTATATATAATAATATATATATATATATATATTATATATATATAATAATATAATAATTCAATAATTTATTTATTTATTATGGCTACACTCTTTCAGCAGGCTTGAGCGGGGTGGTACGTACAGCCTCCCTCATTCACACACACCCTCATCTCGCCCTCACCCACCTTCTCCACCCCACTCTATCCCTCGCCAAAACCCTACCTCTTCCTCCCTCATGCCCTCCCTCCTCACAACATCTCCTTTATTCCATCCATTCACCTCCTTCTTGGTCTCCCCCTTCCTCTCCTTCCTATCCCCTCCGCCTCCAAAACTCTCCTAACCACTCTCTGTTCCTCCATTCTCACTAGATGCCCATACCATCTTAACATTCCTTTCTCCGCTCTTCTCACCAAACCATTCTTCCAATCACATCTCTCTTATCACCCTATTCCTAATCCTCTCTCTTTTACTAACCCCACATAACGCTCTCAACCCTTTCATCTCAAACACTTCCAACTTCTTCTTGGACCTAGCATTCAACCCCCATGTTTCACACCTATATAAACACATATATAATAATATATATATATATAATATATTAAATATAATATATATATATAATATATATATATATAAATATATATAATATATATATATATATATATATATATATATATATATATATATATAATTATATATTAATATATATATATAAATCATTTATCATAAATACGATATGTCTCCTATATGAAGACGAGGTAAATAATAATGTTAAAAAAAAAAAAAAGTCTTTAATTAAGCGCATTCTTTAAAATTCACTTTGGCACCAAAAAGAACAAAGTTTGCGGGTATTTTGGAAGTTGAAACAGAACTTTTGCTTTTTGTTATTGAAGAAATGAAAAAGCCTCATGTGAGAATCAATGTAAAATGAAATAGTTGGCTTGCAAGTGTACATCCGTGGGATTTTTGATGATACAAGCATGGAAGTGGTATCAATCTATTCGTTATGATATGGAGAATCAGTATTTGGATGGTGGACAGTAGCCACTAGTGGTAGATTAATCTTATACTCAAAAAACAAAATGGTCGCCACTTTGCCGTACATGATACTGGTTTTTTATGTTTATCTCGTAAAATACAGTATTTACGACATAGTGACTGACCTATTACTAAAAGTATTTAAGTATTAAATCTACACAAGAACAATGTTACTATAGAGTTTATTTTGAGTGTACGGCTGACTAATAACTTAAGAATTTAGAGCTTTTAAATAAAGATAAACTCAGAATGCTTGAATCTTCAATATCACTCACTAATATCCTTTTTTTTTTTTTAACTTTGTACATGTAATTTATGCATTTAAAATTTGTATACATTCAATATTAAGCTAATATACATTCAATATTAAGCTATTTATGTTACAAATAACTTGGGGAAGTAACCAGAAAAAAAAATTAATAATGGATGCTGCATATCAGTGTAGTTTGGCGAAGAAAAGGAAGGCAATCAATATTCCTAGTTGTCTCCTCTGTGTCTCGTCATCGTCTGAAAAACTAGTACCTCACACATCAAGTGATACTTACAAGAAACTCGTGGATTGCATAGCTGAAAGACAATGTTATGGTAATGAACAGTGCGAAAATATTGTAAACTAGTTTGATGATGATTTTAGTGTTGCTTCTATGAAAAAACAAAATTTTGCATGGTATAGGTCGTGTTATCAACGTATAACCCATAAAAAGCATATTGAACTATTAAAAAAAGAAACATGAGAAAGATTAAATGAGCCATTGGAAGAGGCATGTGCTTCAACATATGAAAAGTGTCGGCTAATACTGCTGGAAAAAACTTGCGCCATGCTGTTGAACTAAATAATGATGACATTTTACGAGAACGGCTTAACGAAGCTGTAGACCCAAATGACACATGCAATTGACGTGATGTACCACACTAAATGTTGGGCAAAAAATGCCACTAACGTCCTCCGACCGAAGAATACGAACACAAATCAACAGAATAAGGATGTTGCTTCAATGGCAGCATGTGTAGAGTTTATAAATATATTGGAGTAGGAACTGACTTCAGGAAAAATATTTGGCATGGATGTCCTCGAAGAAACGTATTTAAATATTTGTTCTTCAAGCAATGTACAACGTAATGATAAGACACGCAAACAACTTAAAGTGTTCATTGAAACAGAACTATCAGACAAATACTTTGAATTCTCTCGTCCAAACCAGGCTAACAAGGCGCAAAGAGTTTCAATGAAATGTATTAGAGACAAACTTATTGCTGAAGCTGAAAGTTTTGGCGATGAAATTATGAGAGAATTGAATGTATTGCTTGAATCTGCAAGCATCATAAGAAAACATTTTTAAAGCAAATCATGGAAATTTGATGGTGTTATTCCAGAAAGTCTCGCAGAAATTGTTCCACAAGAAATTGAAATGTTCTTTAAATGGTGTATCGCAGGAAAAAATACCATTAATGAATATCAAATAACAAAGAACGAAGATGTAACAAACGAGCAAGCAATATGTCACAGATGCTCATATCAAACTGTCTTTCTCGAAGACAAGTAGAAAACAAAACATCTTTAAGTTTCTATCACAGTCGAGACCTACCTCTTCAGGTGGCTTGTGGCTTAACCATTCATAATAAAACACGAAGTCAGTCTTGATCAAACTTATGTATAAACGTTGTTTGCAGTATTGATTACTCATGAGTCCTGAGAATTGAAACAGATATTGCAAGAAGTGTGGCTAATAGGATTATTAGCAATAAAGGCGTGTACGTACCACCAGATTTGGTTACTGACAGGTTTATACATTGTGCTATGGACAATATTGACTTTTGTGAAGACATCATTGACGCAATAAGGTCATTTCATGGGACGGCTGTAACTGTTTACCAAAATGTAAAAGAGTCTGATCGACATGCTCCAATATCATTGGCCTCATCAAATAACTTGCCATTACCATATCTTGAAGATGCCTTACCAAAAATCTCCAAGATATTCTCTTCAAAAAAGGAATTTTTTTGGTAAACCAAAAATTCCTTTCTTGTACAAACCCTACGAACTGGAATACATGTTGTCCAGAACCTGCCGTTTCCAACATTGTCCAACAATATGGTGAATTACTTCACAAAGCAATAAGTTTTGACAGCGTTTGGTTCCTCTTACGAAGACCCATATTAAATCGAAATGATATATCTATCTCCTCTTCCACTGGATTAGGGATAAAACATATATTTTAGAAGATGTCAAATGTATTTTCAGAGTTTCACTTGCTGTCAGTAATTATCAGAGCCTCCAACTAAATTAGTTCTGTTTTCAAGTACACAGTTTTTTATAGAGGCAACATTGAAAACTAAACGAATCATGATAAAACGACAAAGAAAGTAGTTGTTAATCAGCTGACATGGCAAAGTAATACAACCTCATTGCAGCTTACATTGACAAAAGAAGCTTTGCAAAGGCAAATGGAATATTGAAGACTGAAAGAAATGCATTTGAAGAATGCGCAAATTGCCACAATTTAGGTAAAGTATTGTGGAAAGTCGGAATACCAGAGCTGTGGGTTGGAATGCGATTTTGTACTCCTCGGATGACTAAATGAAACAATACTAGAGGAAACACATAAGGAAGCTATTGAGCCCATTAACAACTACAACCACTTTAAATATTCTTCTTCTAGAAGAATTTGACAAGGAACAACCGGGAAAAATTACCTTGTTACAGCCTCTACTGGATGAACTGACAGTGAGTTTACAATCTAACAATGAAACCAATATTAAAAACAAAACAGACTGCAGCAACTCTTTCCTTAAAGAAAATATGATAAGGTACTTGAAGAATTAAAAGATTTGTGAGTTTTCCAGGAAAAATCAAGTGGAACCCAGTCTTCAAAGATGCAGTGTTTCATCAAATGGATATGGTACTGGTACAGTCTATGTTGTGCTTTATCAGATCTGTTAGAACATCTGATTGGAATCTCAGCCTGGTTTCTCTTCATGACTTTGAAATATTTCTTTGCGCTTAATAGACTAAATTATGCACGTATGATTTCACTGCATCTTGCTGAGATGGATGTAATACAATCAACAGATCCAGATATCTGGAAAAACTTCATAGAGGGAAAATGGGTTGTCAATCGTAATGTTGTACCCTTCTGTGCCCTAGGTGCAGATGAAGCCTTAGAGCACCAAAATCGAAAATTGAAAGTGGATGGAGGACTGGTAGGTATTACACAAATCGATAATGCCAGAAATCGTTTCTTCCTCGTAAATCCAGAACTGAACAGAATTTCAAATGAGACGGAAATGTTGCTTGGGCTAAAAAATATTGGACAGACAAAACACCACGGGCTTCTAGATACTGCCCAAAAACGCCAGGATCGCAATGTCTTGAAACTCAAAGATGCATTTATAAATTCTACCAACCCTTTTCATTGTAAAAACCAACAACTAACCCACATTCTTACTCAAAGAGTGTTCCCGGAGGACGCGCAAGATTTTGTAAGTAACACAGAAGTAGGTCAAAAGTTGGAGGAATCTTTTATGGCAGAGCGTGTAAATAGCAACAAAATACAATTTTGGTCTCCAATGAAGAAATATCCCACAAAAACTTGTAAGGCGTCATCAAAAAACGTTAAAGTTGTCCTTAAAGACAAAATTGTATCTATGAAAACAGATCTCTCACTTATGTCTAGGATATTGATAGCATCTTGAAACAGAGATGATATTGACATAAAGTTCAATCTAAGCAACTACGAATTTTCACCCCTCCCAAAATCATTGTTGCTAGTGATGGGAAAATGCATCACTGTTCCAACAATTCCAAACTTGCAGCGATTTTGGAGTCATTACCATCAAATGAAGTACAGATTGATAGCAGTTCACCACTATCACATCCAACAGAAGACTCACAAGGATCGGACAAAATCGCGGCTATAATTGATGGGAATGGCTCTACTGCACAATTACAATAAGCCTAACAGTAAAAACGTGTCATGATCTAGGAATGCACTTAAGCAAGTGGATTGGTGACAAATTCAACGCATACAATTCAGTACATGTTGTGTTTGACACGTATAAGGACGATTCATTAAAAAATGAAATGAGACGTATTCGGCAACTGGGCAGTGATCCAATCCGTTACAAAATAACATCTGAAATGATAGTTAGCAAAACTTCAATGAAGAATTTGCTTGCTCATCGATGGGGGAGTAGGTCCAGTCAGTCGTAAGTTCAAGGGAGTTACAGGGTAATGTGAAGTTTTATTTGTGTTGTTTTGTATCATATGTAATATAGTATATATGACTTATTATGCTTATTCTTATGTTTGATTAAGAGATAGAGAGAGAGAGAAGGAGAGAGAGAGAAGAGAGAGAGAGAGAGAGAGAGAGAGAGAGAGAGAGAGAGAGAGAGGAGAGAGAGAGCGAGAGAGAGAGAGAGAGAGAGAGAGAGAGAGAGAGAGAGAGAGAGAAGAGAAGAGAGAGAGAGAGAGAGAGAGAGAGAGAGAGAGAGAGAGAGAAGAGAGAGAGAGAGAGAGAGAGAGGAGAGAAGAGAGATAGAAGAGAGAAGAGAGAGAAGAGAGAGAGAGAGAGAGCGGAGAGAGAGAGAGGAGAGAAGAGAGAAGAGAGAAGAGGAGAGAGAGAGGGGAGAGGAGAAGAGAGAGAGAAGAGGGGAGAGAGAGAGGAAGGGAGAGAGAGAGAATGAAGAGAGAGAGAGAGAGAGAGAGAGACAGAGAGAGAAGAGAGAGAGAAGAGAGAAAGAGAGGAAGAGGAGGAGAGAGAGAAGAAGAGAGGAGAAGGGAGAGAAGAGAGAGAGAGAGAGAGAGACGAGAGAGAGAGAAGAGAGAGAGAGAAGAGAGAAGAGAGAAGAAGAGGAGGAGAGAAGAGAGAGAGAGGAAGGAGAGAGAGGAGAGATAAGAAGAGAAGAAGAGAAAGAGAGAGGAGAAGAGAGAGAGAAGAGAGAGAAGAGAGAGAAGAGAGAGAACAAATTTTATTTACATAAATAAGATATAAAATAATAAATTTTAATAAAGGAAATAAAAAAAAATTTGAATATAAAAATATTATATTACACAAATACTAGAATTTCATCGTATTAGATAACATACTTACGATGAAGAAACATCTACAGTAAGTAAGTAAATTATCATACTTTTGTCCAAAATAAATGCGAAAAAAAATGACTTATTTAACAAATTTATATTTGCTTTAATTTAGTTTTCTTAATTTATTACTGTGATTCGCGAAAAACGGTATCAAACGAAGAGCTTTCGGCAAGACGGTTCAACAATTCCGCGTAACGACCCGATTCCATCAAAGCAGACACAATTCGGTCCTAGGTATAGAGAACATTAGTCACTGGTAAAGTACAAACTACGAACAGATACACATGGCAGACGCAGATCCATCAGAACAACACCAGAAAATGTGGAGCAAGTAAGAGCAGCGGTAGTGCAAGATCGCCTCAACGTTCTGCACCAGACGGCACGCTGTAGCTTTGGGAATATCCCGAACCGCAGTTTGAGATGGATTTTGACATATGGAATTTACATTTCCAATCACATATAACAAATTGATGGACTGCAGGATTAGAAGCAAACAATTATGTACCCGCCGAGATTGATGCGCAAATCTTGCACAGTTCCTCCGAGGCATCTTCTTCAGTAGCGGAACGAAGGCACATTTTCACCTGTGGTGGGTGCTGTTATAAAGCAAAATTTCCGCTACTGGGCAATTAAATAAACCGCCGAGTTTATATCAGGAGCCACTAATTTCCCTAAAACTATGGTATTTTGAGCTATAGTTAGGTCTTTGCTCTTGGTACTCAGTGGAGGAGGAGTTACTGTGACCCTTAGGCTAAAAAGTTTGGATTTCACCATGCTGAACACTTTCGTGCATCCAAAAATGGAAGAGATTGTTGAGGATTTGGGGTTGGGGGAACTTGTGGTTCCAACAAGATGGGGCTACAGCTCACACAGGCCCGAAACAATAAAAAATCACTACACTGTTATTGGGGAAAGAATGTTTCCCGCGACGTCTGAATCTCAATTCTCTGAAGGGGTGAAGATAGGGTGGCCTGAAGTCCCTGATTTGAGCATTTTGCGAATTTCTCTCTTTTCTGTGGTGATATCAAATGAGAGAAAGCGTCTAACGCGCCACCTCACACCTAACCAAGAAGCTAAAGGAAGCGAATTGTTGAAGAAATCAACAGCAATAACCACGCTATAAGTGGTGAACGTGTTGTTTCAAAACAATCAGAGAATGCATGCCATAAGTGTTTGCTATAATGGGGGCCATCCCCTTGAAGGACAATTATTTTCAGAACTTAAGATAAAAATGGTAAGACTCATAACCACTCGAGTATAATAACATGATCATCTACTATGTATAGACCTTAACATTTTTATATACTCCCTTCGAAAATTGGGTTCAATGTCGGAAATTCAGGTTGATGTCGAGAGAACCCACCTGTATATATAATATATATAGTATATATTATATATATATATATATATATATATATATATATATATTATATATATATATATATATATATATATATATATATATATATATATATTATATATATATAATAATATTATATATAAATATATATAATATATTATATATATATATATATATATATATTATATATATATATATATTATTATGCATATATATTATTATTATAATATATATATATATAATATAATATATAATATATAGTATATAATATATATAATATATAATATATATATTAAAAGTATATATATATATTATATTATTAATATATTATTATATATATATATAATTATATATAATATATATAATATATATATATATAATAATATATATATATATATATATAATACTTATATATATTTATATATATATAATATATATATATTATTACGGGTCGGCCCAAAACTTTTTGCTAGGGGGCGATTTTCAAGGTTCAGGCCATGTATGGGTAAAAACAACGAACATGCGGTTCAGATTTTTTATTTAACAATTAAATATCAAAAATGTGGCTAATATTTCAAATTTAGAAAGTATGGCAAGGTATAATTTCATACATAAATTGAAGAATAACATAGTAGGTTGCGAACCGTTGGTAAGATCCGAATAATGAGTTGCAACACAGCCAAGGTGCCTATCAATAAGTATAACAAATAAAAGTATATATAAAAAAAATTCATGTGGGCAGACAAATATAATTAAAGTCCCATTCATTAATAACGTGAATTATATTTACATAAGTAAAAATAATTTAAGAACAATGATTTCGTATAATAATAACTAAGTAAGATATTTAGATTTAAAACAAAGTTATCTCCTATTCTTTCATCTCAGAAAAAAAAAAAGATTTCAGATCGGACAAAAGTATGACAAATTTAGATTTTTCAATTAGTGATCTTTTTCCTCTCCTACCTATAAAAAAAATTACATTAAGGAACCTAATTTCAAAAAATAAAAGTAAATCAAAACTTTTCTAACGATGACACATTAAGCGTTAAAATTAGATGAAAAAATAAATCTAATTCTTGAAGCTAAGGTACAAAATGTTAAACAAATTTTCTTGAGTACTACATTAAGGTAATAAATTTCAAAATTTAAATCTTGACATGAGTTAATATAATCAAATTTAAAACAAAAATAAAAAGAATTTTAACGTCTTGGTCCGATGAAAATTGAGGCAAAGAATTTAAAAAAAATGGAGCCAAGATTATATAAAAATATTTTTATAACTTTTTTTAACTAAAAATAAATTGTAAGTAGAGTGGTTGAAGTGTAGATGGTAGTGTAGTTATATCGTAGTTTAAATAAAACCAAAACAGCAAGTTGTTTTTCCCTAATTTTAATAAAACAAAAAAAAGTGGGCGAGGTGAAAAAAAAAAAAAAATGGAGAAATTCGCGTAATTTTCATTTTTATTATTAATTATTATTTTATTATTATTTATAATTATTATTAATTATTTATAATTAATAATTGATTATTACACATAGAATCACTGATCGGTATCTTATTATTCGAACTGAAAGTACAATTTCTGTGAGAGATAAATGATATATACCAAACAATTTATAGCTGTACAGAATCACAAGACGGGGAGACACAAAAAATATAAACGCTATGTCGGTAAGTACAATCAGAAAGTCAGAATGAATTTAAGAATGAACAAGAAGTTTCATTAATAGGAAAATATAGGGTGAAGAGGGGGACTGATCGGGGTTAGTTTCAAAAATGATACTGGAGTTATTAGAATAATATGATAGGAAAGAAAGTAAATAATTAATTAAATACAAAAAAAGGACTTTGGTAAGTGAATAAGAGATTTATTGGAAGCGTATGAGGAAAAGAGAAATATTATTATCTGAAAAGAATTAAAATCGATAATGAAGAACCAAATAGATATCTCAAAATTTTGGTTGTTCAAATAGAACTTTTAAACAGATAAATTTTTCTGTGAAAGGAGGTCCCCTGCCAATGAAAGAAAAAGGAAAATTGAGATATGCAAATTATGCAGGAGGATGAATATTGGGTTCTAGTCAGGGTAAATGAGAGGTTGATTTTGGTTCTGGGTATAAGGTGCTCACGTTGGAGTCCACGGTATATTGAACACTATAGGCTGCAAGAAGAGCTGGCAGGGGGTAGCAGGAGATAGGGCGAAGTTTAACACATAAACCAAACAGATTCCTAGATGAGCTTAGAATGGTCGCAAAATGGAGAATCGGATATCGAAAAGATGGATATTTAAGCTTTTCTGAGTTTGTAAAGTTCAGAATTATGGTGTCAAAGACTCATCCCAATAGGGGATTAATGGTTTTAATTTTTAAATTGGGAAGTACAGAGAGTAACATTTCGGGATAAAATTTTGAATGATCAAGTAGGATTATTCAGGAAGTTGAGAAATCATTTATGCAATCCCTATGATTTGGAAAGCGAAAGAATGGGAAGGATGTTGAAGATAGTATGCAATAACCTTAATAACGTGTGCATTTTTTATTCTTGATATATTAGGTTAATACTTTAAAAAAAAATTTTTATATATCTTGGTTAAAGTATTAAGTATTTTGATATTTTCGTTTTCTAATTTCAAGAACGAAACGACGTTTCTTTTAACAGTTAAAGAAGAACCCACCAATTTTTCTATCAAACAAATAGACTCTGAGATAGCGGGAGAAGAAAAAAGTTTTTTTTTTTTTTTTTTTTTTTTTTTGAAGGAAAGGGTTGTATATTGGATTAATAAGCAAATAAAATTTGAAATTATTAGTGATCTTACCATTAATTTGTTATAAACTTTTTTTAATATTCTTAAATGAAAATGTGTTTACAGTTTCATAATTTTACATGTTAGAAATGTTTTTCTAATATGTTTTGTTATTTATACATTGATGTAAATGTATTTAGCCGGCCCGTGGCACTTTAAAAAAAAAAAATATTTAACAATCTAAAGTAGTGTGAAGACGTACAGAATTTCCTAGGAGGAAGGAAAAAGAGAAGGATAAATAGATGGTATAAATGAATCTGTGTGATGTGAGGTCGCGTTGATGTGATAGTTAGTTGTGTGGTGGAATGTATTTTGTTTCAGTGATATGTATGTTAAATAAGGAGGTATTTTTGTGGTTAATGTCCTTGTGTTGAGAGTGAAAGGTATTGAGAAATGCAATGAATGTGGTTTTAAAAGGAGTATGTTTGTGAACGTTACTTTAAGTGTGTTCAACATCATAATGTGAGTGTTCTTTTGAGTTTATACCCATATGAAAATGAGGTGGGTATGTAATGTTTCACTCTTAATGGTGTGACGATTTTTGACATTATTTAAGAGTGTGGAAGTTTCTGTTGTGAGAGAAATGTGAATGCAAATTTTTAGTGTAGAATGTGTGGAAAAGATATGATTAGTGAAGAGGATGGATGGAAAGTTTTGTTCTTTCGAGAAAAAGAAGGAAGAATCTGAATGCGAAATGCACATAGGTGCGGTTTAAGTATCAATTAGGAAGGGCGGAGAAGTGAGAAATTTGAGAAAAAAAACTTGACAAGCGTGTCGTGTGAAAATATGCGGCATGATTTAGTATGTGAAATGGAGAATTAAGAAACAACTCGTGGAGAAGTAGGAGGAAGGGGATCAACATATGATCATTAAAGAAAACAGGTGGGGTGGGCGATCACCATAGAGAGCGTGAAAGTGGTTTCCTGAGAATGAGGTTATCATATAGGAAACGCGTTATTATGTAACGAAATAGGCTCAGATTTCAAAGAAAATTTCAAAGGAGGAGAAGACGTGAAAGCTTTAATGAATGTGGAGAAAGACTCAGTGTTATATGGAACCTTAAACGCTAAATCTTGAGCTTTACTTCGTGAATGTGATAAACATTGTTCTTTAATGCGAACTGGAGGAAAATAACGAGCATGCTGAAGAGTAGAAAGAGTTTTCCCATTAACATTTGGCAGAGGTAAGGAAAATTGAATCCCTGGAGAACTACTAAAAGGTGAGGTAGCGCGAAGAGCATGGCTATTATCCCATCTAAAAGCGTTTGTGCTAGTATCTATCTTATTGGGGAATAGAGCCTTGGCATGTGCTTTGCCATTTCCATTTTCTACAATATGAACACTACCTAAAGTTAAGTTCCCGCTATGGAAATGCGCGTTGCCAATGTCTAAATCATCTATATTAATGCAAGTCTCAGTGTTGCCTACAGCGTGAGGAGGAGAGTCCCCTATAAGTTTCCCATTTAATAAATATTCCTGAGAACGCATGCTACTTTCAGGACAAACCCTAGCTAATGTTGAACTGATATTTGCGATACCATTTCCAGTCTCAGTCATGCTAACCGTATTGTTAGGTATAAGAGAATTTTCTACCCCGTGAAAAACATGCTGGAAATTTGTGTTAAAATTTCTATCGAAGCGTACATTATGAGCTAAAATATTAGAGTGTTTTGGAGTATTAACATTATATTCGTCATGCAAAAAGCTTTTAACCCGATTTGAATTTATATTATCAAGAGAAATAGGTTTAGCGCATGCATTAGAGCTATCTTTGACAAGTGTGTCAGCTGGCGAGCTGCGAACATTGCGAATCCCACTGGGGGGATGAGCGTAAGGTGTGGGGGTGTCCCTGGATTTCTGGAGTAAAGAAGGTTTTCTCCAGTTGTTTACTAGATCTTCTCTATTAGCGAAATGAAAGAAAGATTTGTGTGCCCCCTGTGTATGGTTTTCTTTAGAAGGAATTTTACCACTGCGGAAGCGAGAATTTTGTGGAGTGTGTCCATAAGAAAAAAAACATTGAAAATGCCTATCTTGGGGCAAATGTTGCTGATTTTTCCGGCGATAACAAGTGTGTGGAGTTGGAAAAGGTTTGCGAGGAAAGGAGGAAGGAGGGCGATAACCCATACGTGTACGGTTTCGAAACCGATCGTTTGTCAGTTCCTCAAAAAATCGTTGTCGCAAAGTTGATTTTGCAACGTTGTTATCGGCATGCGAGTGTTTCTTTTGTACAGTGGCGTTGATCGGAGAAAGCGCATTACCGGGTAAATGTGGAGAAGTAGGTAATATTGCTTCATTAAAATTGATAAAAGATTCAGTAATATTAGCAAGAGAATGAGGGTTAGTGCCCTGCGATACCTTTTGATCAATGAGATAGGAGGCTTTTAAAGATTGCAAAACATGTGGAGAGAAAGTAGGTAATTTGGGAGATAGACCTAAAGTGCTAATTAAATATTCAAAAGAAGGAGAGTTATTAAAACAAGAGTTAGAAACAAGTAAATTATGCGGAGAGTTAGAAGAATTAAGCTCTAGAAAGTTACACCTATATAAATTGTTATGCAATTCATTTCCAATAAATGTAGAGTACCTTTCGACATCTTTTCTAGTGTTTGTTAAAGCCCTTCTTCTACTTATACCATTATTTCTCTTAACTATATCGCTCTGTCTGTAAATATTGAAAGAAGGCCGTGCCACCTTCAATCCTTGCCTCTGTATCATACGAGCGCCCTCATATTCGCCATATCAAAATGTCCTCTGGCAATATCGTAATCTTACCTTTCACTTGCTGCTTTTCACCTCAGGCGTCTGCTCTGAACATCTGTTTTGCCATATATATGCTAGCTCATTCTACAATTAACTAGTGCAAGTACTCTATAGGCGCGAGAGCATCTGCTTTCCAATGTGTTTGTGAACAACCACTCATTGCACGTATTATTCAATAAAATAATCTACTTTTGTACCTCAAATATGCACACTATCTTCTATAGCTAATCGAGTAGTGGCCTATCATAAGAAAAAACAATTTATACTCACTATCCTTCCAAATTTTTCATCATCCTGCAAACTCCATATTTAAAGTTATATGCGACTTAACCTCAAATCCAACTTCACCATTGACAACTTCACCATCGTTACCATCTCCAATTTCATCTGTGCTTGAGCTTTCAACATCAACTTGCAACTGCTTCAAATACACCTCGCTCTTGGAGTTTGCCTCTGCCACAACTCTGTCCACCTCGGCAATATCTGTGGCTTGCGAATCTGGTCCATACACATCGTTAATCTGCAAATTTTTAATAAAACTTTGGGAAGATAAAGGAGTTTTGGTAAGAGAAGAATCCATATTACACCCTTCCAATCGGGAAAAAGCAATATGGTCTTGCAAATGGTTAAAACCCTGCGTCATTTCTACCGCTTTGTTATTTACGTGCTTAAAAAGTGCCACATCATTATCAGACTCGGCGGAGCCATTAAAACCTAACTCTGAAAAATGTAAGGCAGCGCTAGAAATGCTATCATTAAAAGTTATATCGTTTTCACCACTGAGGCATGCATGAGCGTTAGTATTAAATTCAAAAGTATTATTTATATTAAATAAAGCTCTATTCCTGGACCTATTCAAATTAATAGTAGGAAAAATAACCTTGCTGTTGGAATTAAAATGTGTAGTGTGTGTGTTTACATTTGTGACAAATTCAACATTATTACAAAAGCTATTTGTGTGTGTGGAGGTGTTTTTATCATTAATAGTTGTGAGACATTGTGATTTAACATTATTTTTACATAAAGAAGCATTAAAATTTGAGCACTCTGATGGAAAAACAACATCATCAGTAGCGCTTCTAAACAATGAGAACTGGTTAGCGGTGTGAGAGACATTCATAGTTGCCGCTAACGAACCATGAGAGATGGTTTCAACGTCGATTCCATTCATAACTGCTTGAGAAGTCCCATGAGAGGTGGCTTCAGAAAGAACATTAAAATAATTATCATCAAAAACTGTGTGTGAAATATTTTCTAAACCATTTTTATTACATGAGTGAACATAAGCAAAAGTTTCCCTATCATTTTTAGTTACAAACTTTTCCTCAACCCAATTATGCGAAGCTTTATTTAATACATCATTTTGAGCGGTGGGGCTCGTGCTATCAAGTTGACATTGGCTATCAATTTTGGGAATGGAAGCGTTGAAATAATGAGGAGGCTGGAGGTGAGGCGATTGAGAGGATTGCTTCCTTTTATATAAATTACCCATCTTGAGGAAAACAACATGAAATCTATTTTCAGTATTAACATTTAAATCAATTTTATATTGTTTAATAGATTTCGTGTCAGAAAGAACATTTAAATTAATTTTATATTGGTTAATAGATTTCGTGTCAGATAAAACATTTAAATAAGATGTGTTAAACAAAATTTGAGACTCTACCTTTTTAGTTCCATTGAACAAACCCTTGTGAGTGATCTGGTCCTGATAACCGTATAACATCCTTTCATTGGCTCAGAAGCACCGTGAGAGAGTCCGACTACCATTTCATGATGAGAATATTTTACCAAATTTTACGATCTGGAGAGGGCCGGTGTACACAATGTAAGATAGTTATTATTCCAATGCGGTCGTTTGCAGGCCTGGAGTACTATTACTATATAGTAAAAAGGAATCAAGAGGAGTTGATTGTGCTGGAGAAGACAAAGGTATTTGGACTGGTTCCGCCCTCTCGAAAAAAATGAAAATTTTGCGAAATTTCAGTGTGGGATTTACATTGCGAAAAGTGTTCCCGAAGTTGAGATAACTGACTTCTGTGGCGCTCAGAACCCATTAATACCTGTTGGATGACGATAAGTTTTATATAATAGTCATATGCTTTACCTCCAATATTTTTTGGAAATGATTCTGGCAACTCAATTGCGGGGGCGGGGAGGGAGGGAGGGGAAGAGAAGAAGCTGCGTCTTTAGCGAGTTAACAAGTAACAAATTATATCACCAATTAAGACACTTTTCAAACCATAAAGAATACAGTGTACACGTTTAAGCACAGGATAATCGGCTGGAAAAGGTCTTACACTTTTCGCCCTAAATCCTATTGCTTAGGTGGGACGATTTTTCAAAGGTCAGGGCCATGTATGAGGTAAACAACGATCAAACTGCGGTCAGATTTTTATTACAATAACATCAAGAATTGATGCCTAATTCTTCCAAAATTTAGAAAGTATGCAAGGTAAATAAATTTTCATAACAATAAATATGAAAGATATCATAGTAGGATGCGCCGTTAGGCATCCGAATAATGATGCCACGCAGTGCCTATTAAAAGTATAAACAAATAAAGTAAAAAATAAAATAAACAATCAAATGTGGGTCAGAAAAAATTTAAGTTATTATTTTTTGTAACATCTAAAAAAGAAAAATAATTTAGCAAATGTTTCTGTTGGTTTACAACCATGAGAATACTTTAGATTAACGAAGTTTCCTTTCAAAAAAAAAAAAAAAGAAAAAAAAAAAAAAGAAATTTACGACAAAAAAGTATCGAACAAATTTAGAAGATTTTCATTCAAAATATTAAGTGTCTTTTTTACTATAAAAAAAAAAAATTTAAGTGATATATAATTAAACTAAATTAAATATGTTAAAATTATCTCTTTTTCTATAAAAAAAAAACTAACATTAAGTTAATTAATTTTCAAAAATTAATGCAGTTCATTGAACCACATTTCTAAACTAGATGAACTTAGGCGCGTTAAAAAGTAAGAATGAAATAAATTATTCTTGAGCATTCTTTAAGGTACAAAAAATTTTAAACAAATTTTTCTTCTTTAGTACTACAATTAAGAATAATAAATTCAATTCAAAGTTTAAAATCTTGACATGAGTTAAATTAATACAAAATTAAAACAAAAAATAAAGATTTTAACGTCTTGGTCCGATGAAAATTGAGGCAAAGAATTTTAAAAAATGGAGCCAAGATATATATAAAAATATTTTAATAACTTTTTTTTAAACTAAAATAAATTGTAAG